>PVJO010008405.1:0-75561 GCA_004026905.1 Hystrix cristata | reverse complement strand
GCTTTTCGGTGCAGGGGATTGAACTCAGAGCCTTGTGCTAGCTAGGCAAGCACTCCAACCACTAAGCTAAATCCCCAGCCCTCTTTCACCCTATTGATACCCAGAGTTGATTTGACTGATACAGCTGGCTAGGAATGTGTCCTTTCCTTTTTCATCACTCATTGGCCTTTCTTCTCACAGCTACACACTCAGTAGAAGCTAGCTTTTTTGATAGAGGCGGAAGGTTGTTCAGTAAAAAGTATGAGTAACTGTACTCCCCTAATAGAAACTTCAACAAGATTTCAAGGTTAATTTGTAGGAGAATGTAAGGTATTCGAGCTTCTAAGACTCCAGACACATCCAAATGAAATACTACATTGGAAGTCTACATTTGTAAAACCAATGAATAGGTAAGTAGTTGTGTATATAGGTAGGTAGAAGAATGGATTGGATGGATGTATGGATGGATGGACAGATGGATAACTAAATAGAGAAAGAGATAAATTTTAAAATGACATTTATTTTTGGCCAGGCCCATCTTGATTCATCTTGTTTTATTTCTGAAGTACCAAGTTTTTGCCCAGTTTGTACACATGCAACTCAAGAAGATTTAAAACAGGTCATTTGAAATTAGCTTGATAATTTCCTCAATTTCCTTAACAATCTATCCCTTTCTATCTACACATTTACACTTTCACAAATACCAAATACTGGATTGTTTTGGATTTTGTCTTCGTGTCTGTATTCTTTCTTGTGCACAACACAGAAGCAAACACATAGCATAAAGTAGGGCAAAGCAATGTACAAATAAACCTAAGATTGCAAGATATAATGCATCCTTTCCATTCTCAGGGGCTGAGAAGAATCGTTTTTTTTTTTATTTTTATTAGTACATGTTTGCAGTACACAGTGCTTACATTCATTATGGGGAGTTGGTACATGTATATTTCACATATTAATGTTTTCTTCATACCCCGGCTCTCCTCTCCCTCCAACTCTTGGTTGCCTTCCCATTTGCAAAAGATATTTATGTTCTGGTTCCTATATCTATCTTTTATTTGTTCTTTTATTTATACTTTGAGTTTCTTATATAAGAGAAATCATGTGATATTTAACCTTGTGTGTCTGATTTATTTCGCATAATACTAGGAGCATTTTATTTTTTTTTTATCTCAATGACCTCATTGAAAAATGGAGTAATATCAATTTCTTACACATTTATTTTGAGGTTCATATGGAATAATAAATGTGAACGAGTTTTGGCAGCTTGAAAGCTATGGAAATCTTAGGTGTTGTTGAAACAAATCTCCATACATACAACTCAGTTAATCTATTCAAAAGCTTTAGGGAGTCTGTTTTTTTTTTTTTTTTTCTCCTAAAAATGAGTCAAGTTTCTTTAAATGTATCAGTTAACAACTGTGTTTCCTTATTAAAAGCAGAAGTCTGGCTTGCCTGTTAAAGAACAAATAAAACATATGGAAATTCTATTATAATTTAATCTATCAATATCAGTTTAAGTATATAAGCAGGAAACGCCAACATTTTTGTATGCTTTGTTTTTGTTGTTGTTTTTGGCTCTAACAGGAAAGAGTACACATCACCACCTGTGGTTAAAATGCATGACTCCAATCTTAAAATCTATTTCAGTCTCTTCAAGTATGTGATGTTAAAAATATTATCTCTCTCAATCATATGGTGAGATGCCTGAGATGTTGCATTTTCTTTCATTTCAATTCAGTTCTCTTGCTCCAGATTCCTCTTTGTTTCAATTTCTTAAACTATGAAATCAGGGCATGCTGCTTAGTAATGGATTTGCTATTTGTTATTTTCTGGCGCAGTAGTAGCCCAACTAAATCACTCACAGTCCATCAGCCTAAAAGTGGTCCAGCTCAACCACTGCCACAGGGTGTCAGGATATTATTAATTTAGAAAATATACAGATTGTTATATATGATCCAAGTGCTTTAAAAACCAATGAGAGCAACTGAGAGCCTTTGGTATTGAAAGAAAATTTAATCTTGCAGTAAACTTGTGCCAGAAACTCCATTGTTAGACCAGACAACGGACTCAGAGAATTGAACAGATTTTGGCATTGAAATATGCATAAAATAACTTTTTATGATCCAAATAGAGCTGAAAATTTTACATGTTATCCAATTAAGTGTAACAAATGTTTATCGTGTCTGTTTTATGTATCTAGTCATCGTCCTATGTGCTGTTTGGGTGCAGAGATTGTCCTTGTCTTTTAGGAGCTTGAACTCTAGAAATGTTAAGTAAATGTTTTGTATTATAGAAGTCATAATATAGAAGTGATCAATCTGTTTATAAGGACTATCCTTTGGATGCAGAAGGGAAAATGATTGGTTCTGAGAAAAGGGGTGAAGACATTGAATCTGAGTCCTAGAAAAGAGATTCTATTAGGCAGAAACCAGGTGGGGTTTTGGATAGCCATGCAGAAGGGAAAGAAATGTTAAGGCAGAAAAGTGTGCAGGGTCCATGGACAGTCAGTACTCTCTTAATGCTTCAGTCAGCATTTAATGAAGGGTAAACTGAGATTTGAAAGTAAAAAGTGGTTGGGCATCCCATTGTGAGTATCATGCTAAGAATTTTGGAGATAACTCAGTAAATAGGGAGACACGGACAGATTTCAAGAAGCAGCTTTTGAGATATAAACTTTATTTATAAACACATTCCTCAAATCAGTTTAAAGATTGAACTAAAATCATAAGACATGAAAGACAAAGAGCCTAGTTGGTCCAGAAGAGAAATTTGTGCTGGAACCAAGTAGTGACAATGTGAACAGAAAGGACAGTAAAAACTAAGACTGGTGTGACAGCTATTTCAAAGAAAGGACCTAGAAGGTTTAACTCACTGGTTGGAAATGATGGCAAATACCAAATAATCTACAAGGTCTGAAGTATCTACCATGGGTACCTGGGCAATATAATACACTGGTGATCAGGAAATTGAAAAACCAAGTTACAACAATGGTGTAAAGATTTTACATACACCAGATTCTGTTTGTATATTTTAAGAAGGTCTTAATTATGGCGACTCTTTCTTATTGAAAATGTAGGGGCAAGACACATGTAAAATGGACGGAAAGGCAAGTGAAAGATGATGGCTTGCAGTAAAAGAAATTAGTCTGCCTCTACTTGAAAGAACAAGAAAGCATCCAATTTGAGAATGTGTGTTATCTTTCACACCAGGAGAGCTGGCTTCTCAGCAGGTTACACACACACACACACACACACACACACACACACACACACACACACAATCACTGTGTAACAAGGGTATATATTTTCTCTTTTTTGTATTTGAGATATCCCTAAGAGGAGCTGGAAATAGATTTGACAAAAGGAATAATTTATGAAATGAAGAAAAAAAAAAAACAATTTAATAAGATGGAAGAGACATAGGAAACAGACACTGAGGAAATTTCAGTGATAGCTAGTTCTTGAAACACTGGCATCAATCATAGAATTGCTTTTCGCAATGCATGCATGTCTGCATTCTTTCACTGAGTAAGTGTTCACTGTGCACCTACTATGTCCCAGTTGTGATGCTGGGAACAGGCATTATAAAATAAGCTAGTTCTTGCTGTCAGGTATATCATTCCCTAGTTAAAGGTGTATTAATTCAGAACATTGGAAGTGATAACAGTTTAACAATTAAGTTTACTATCCACTTCTAAAGGTTGTATGAATGCAACAACAAAATGACCAAATCTATAGACGACAATGATTAAACACCTACTCTTGGCCGCAAAGACATCTATATAGTTCACAGCTATCATTTCACTTACTCTTTATGAAAATTAATGAGGTAGAGATTGTTACCCTAAAATTTTAGGCAAGGAGGTAGAATGTGAATATAAGACATCCTCTCAGAGTCATACAATGTAATTATTGCAGTTAGAAATTGAAAAAGTGTTTTTCATCTTAAAGATCATAGTCTTCCCGACCCAACATATAAGTACTTTGGAGGTTTCTACAGGAGATAGCCTAAGAAAGAAACTTTAGGGTGTCATATATGATAGCATTAGAATATTTCTGGGTAAAGATGAACCATGAACATTGGAGAAAGCAAAAAATATATGTTTGCAGAGGCAATTATAGTTGGACATGTAGGAGGGCAACGAATTAGGAAGGAAGGTAAAAGCAGATTGCAGAGAATATCGGTTGCCTGAAATCCACCTAAAAGTGAAGCATGCTGTAGAGACTTGGTAGTCTGCATTGTGCTCCCATACAAAAGACACACATCAGGTCTCCAGTTTTCAGAAGAATAACCCAACTTCAGGGAGTAAACCTCCAAAATTCTTAGCTGGGATATGTTGTCACTGTATGGATAATTTCTTTCTTCAACTTTCATGTCTGCCCAAGGCTTTAATTGGCTGGATACTCCTAGAAATTTGTGGAAATGTTAACAGGCTGCGGTGTAATATATGTGAAAGCAACCTCCAGCTGTGACAAGCTTACCCAGCGGGTGACTAGTTTTCAGGTTTTTCATAAAGACAGCGCACTTCTGAAGCTCTGCTTGAGTGCTGACTCTGCAGATGTGTGTGTCAGCAAACAACTGTGGTGGCTCGTGTCAGGAGGCTACCTGAGTCACAGTGTGTCCTAGGAAAAGCGTAGTCCCAGTCTTGAGCTTCCTAGGGACTTGCTTATAGTATAAGACTGTCTTTTTAGGCTCTTATTTTCTATTTAATGTCGTGCCTTAATGAATTGATTCAGGACCAAACGATTGTATGACATGTTGCTAAAATGACCTTTTCTCCTCAAATGGGTGAGATTGAATCTCTGTGCAGCATATTAGGCAACAGAGACTATGACATTCATTCGTTTAATAAAAATTAAGCTCCATTTCAAAAGCTGGTTATCAGTGAGGACGAAATGCAAGCATTTTTAAGTTTGCATCTTCACAAGTTACAGCCTTTTTTATGTAATAATATACTATCTTATTTCTCCAAATATGGTCTAGAGATGTAGTCTCAGGAACCTGAGATTAATCTGTGAGTCTGTAAGTGTGCATATACATGTGGGTTACTTTTCAGAAACTTAATCAGTAATACCAGTCTACTTTGTGTCTTTGTACCTTGTTATATAATGTGTTACAATAGTATAACTTGAAATTTCAGAGCCTAGATTTCTGTTTTTGTTTTAAAGGACATCAGTGCCAGATAGGAGTTTGTGTTTTTCATCAGGTTCATGCCAATTAATACCTCCTTTATGGTCGAATATAAATGAAAGCGACACTTTTATGATACAGACAATTAGTGCAGGCTCTGTGAAGGCCAAATGATAGCATGGGGTGCTGTGCACACAAAACGTGGAGGAAAAAAGAGGGGAGAAATGAGTCATTACCAAGTTCAAAAGGTGTGTCAAGGAATTTTATAGTTATGTATTCTAGTTCTGAGACTGACTTCCATTACAGTAAAAGAACATTATCATGTGAATTTATTTGAATTTTATATTTGTTATTACTTTGTATTTTTTAGAAATCATTTCTATATGGCTCATAGGTGTGTAAATATTTAAAGAACATGATAAAAATCTGTTGTCACAGGGTGGTTTTTCCTTTAAAAGCGGTGCATATATTACTCAAGGATAAGAGTGAGTGTTAGAAATGTCATATGCTACGTTATCCATCCTCCGCTCACTCTGATGCTTTGATAAAAGCAATTACTGATGTCACTCTCCTAATGTCCCTGTTTTACGGCTTCTTACCAGTCCTTAGCTTAATTGAATCTTCTGAGGTATTTAACACTATTTTTAATTTTCTTCTTGTTGAAACACCATTCTCTTTTGCTTTCTAAAAACAAAAGCACCTTCATTTCTACTTCTAACTCACTGGTCACTTGGTTTTGATCTCCATCTAGCATCATTGTTCCCCTGCCTGCCCAATACATACCGATGCTTCCAAGTTTCCTCCCAGTTTTTCATTTTTAGTATTTCTTGTACTTGGCATGGGTAGAATATTCTGCTCTTAAGACTTCAATTAATATCTATATAATGACGAAATCTAAATTATATAGCCAAATCTCTCTCCTAGGCTCCAAACTGTTCTACTGCAACTCTACACCTTGAATCTCCAACTGGATGGCCCACAGCCTTCTCAAACTGAACATGCATAAAATTGAATTCATCAGCTACATACACACACACTTGAAAATTCTGCTCAAATGCAAATCTACCTCTAGTGGCGCCTGCCTTGTGAATTGCAGATAGTCATTCTTAAATCTTTCTCTATTTCTATTATGTATCGGAGTTAGAAGTCTATAATTTTATTCAAGAAGCTGGACTTAGTTGGGTACAAGCAAAAAGAAACATCACTCTTGTCACTTTGCCTTTAAAACTCACTTCTGTAACTTGTCTTAACACCTGTGGATGCAACAGTGGCAGACTCGGTTGCTCTTTCAATCACTTTCAAAATCTACTGAGGATATCAGTTCCTTGTTTTGTTAATATTCACCATGGTTTCCCAGACCCTAGAAGAATACTTGTCATACAGCAGCCTCTCCAGAGATCTTGGATAAAGGAATGACTGAATGTTATCAAGCCAAACCTTCTCTTTCGACCTATGGGTTATAGTGGGGCAGGAGGGAAGGAAGTAAGAGACAAAAAAAAAAAAAAAAAAAAAAAAAAAAAAAAAAAAGAAAAAAAAAGTTGGCCTTGAAATAATTGTAATTAGGTACTGCTAAACAAAGTGTGTATAATTTCTGTTTTTTTTTTCCTTAAAGGATGTTTTTATGGCTTCCTTACTGATTCTCCATTTCAACTTTAGTATCTTTGACCTAAGCATTGCCTTTCCTTTTCAGCTGCTTACGTGTTTTCATATTTTTGTTGTTTGGTGTTCTACTCTTCCTCTGGGGCCAACTCATTCTCTTCCCAAGAAGTCATTGTCTTCCTTCCTATAACTCTCCATCTGATCCCTAGAAAATAAAATTCCATCTTTGTCACCAACAAATTCTAGAAGTACCCACCAATCACTATGCATTCTTGCAACTTTGGGTATTATTTTCAGAAATATATATGAATTTAGGCCATAGATTTTTAGCTTCCAACTTGTTCAGATGTGAGTCAAATATTCCCTGCATCCAGGGGACTCCAGGGAACACATGTCAGACTTCTCTTGTAGCACTCCCTCACTTGATGTAAGGTATATAAAAACCTGCTCGCTCCATACTCATAGGAGGAAAATCCTACCTGCATATCTCTCCAAATAAATACTAGTTTCTGGCTTCTTGACCTTACATGAACTCAGCCTTTTCTTAAAAATCCTAAATACGTCTTGTGGACTATACTTTTGCAATTACTATAAAAATGACATAGTAATTATCTTTAAAATATTGCTTTTATTTTCATGTGACAATTACTTTGTTCTCAATCATTGATGACTCTTCTGAAATTCAGTGACATTAAGATAATTCAAATATAGATTCTTGTAATGTTTTCTAGCATTCCTTTTTTATTACTTTGTGTTATATATCTGTTATGTTGAACTACTCTTCTTTCGTTTTATTGTAAACTTTTTATTTCAGACCCTCATCCTCTCTCTCTGTAATATTATTCTCTACATCCTCTTGACTTACTTTTGCCCATATTGCTTTGTTTTCCTACCTTCTAAATGCAAATTGTCATCAACATATCCGATGCAATGACATTTCTAAAATACTTGTTTTATTAGATCAACACTTCCTACTTTCTTACAAGACATACTCAAAAGTTCTTAGAGTAGCATGTGGGATTGTATAGCCTCATATAAACCTACCTTTTAATACTTTTCTCTTTTCCTAAATCACATGAAGCATCCACTCCCAATTTTAACATGCCAGCCATATAAAAATACCAGCACTTTCCAGAATTGTGTGTTTGAATACTTCCGTGTACAAGGAAACCTCCTGTATAAATTCTTCTCTTAGAATCTCCCTCCTTCCCTTACCACTCCTTTCCATCACCTCACCAACCTGATTGAAAAGCTGCCCAACATCTTTCGCAGCTTAGCTCAGTGATGACTTAGTCTATGAAATCTTTCCTGAAATTTTAGGAAACCTATGAATTCATCTGTCATTATTAGATGTCCCCAGCATTTTTATGGCGAGGCTGTCACTAACATAAATTTTCTATAACAGTATTATCTCTCCAATCACACACCTGATTGAATTTCTGTTCACTCCCATTCTCAGTCTGTGGATTCAGATATCAAGTATCGTGAATGTTTGAATTGGGAAACTGAGAGGAGCATTTATTTATCTTGGCTTGGTTGGCATGGTACCTAGATGTGTTTGCCCAATGCTTTGCAAGTTTGCAGGGTAATATTGCTTTCATTTATTCCTTAAATTATTTTACTAGAGTAGAGCAGAGCTTTCTGACCTGGTTTGCTCAGATTCCTCTCTCACTGCTCATCTCCCAGCTCTATAACAGAATAATGTAGATCCTCAGTTTTTTTCTATGCTATATTAATTTAAACATCAGCTCCAGAGATACATCAACCACTAATTTCCACTTTTTGTTTACAATTATCACCAGCAAATTGAAAGATGTGAACCACCTAAATGAAATAAATGAGGCCGATTGAGTACCCTGTGACTGCAAATACCAAGATGAAGTTCCCCTGGGAAGTGTAAAAATTTCCCAGTATAGACTGACCTCCAGTTAGCTCTGCTACATTTTTCTTGCTTATAGAACCAGAAAGTCATGTATAGCACCATATAAACAAAACCAAATGTACTGTTTTTTGACACATCAATGTCTGCTATGGTTAAATTGCAGCAGCTGTTGACAAATGTAACAAAATCTCAGAAAATGTCAGAAACCCAAGAAGAGTGTCACGAGTCATTGCTGAACACTCGAAACAGATAAGGTGTGTCGTGGTTACATTTTTGTGCCAGCGGTGTTTAGGATAAGATTTAAAATCTCTGGGTATATTCTTGTAATTTCACACGAAGAGCATTATCTTATAAATGCAGTCATTTTTTGTTTGTTTATTTTTTTGAATTGTTAGAACATCCCTCTTAGTACGTCTCTCTTTTAATTTATTTGGGTTGGTATAACAAAATATGATAGATTGAATAACTCAAACAAAAGATTTATTTTTCATAATTCTGTGGGCTGGGAAGTCTAGTATTCAGGTTTCTTCTGACTCAGTTCCTGGTAGAGCCTTCATTTTGGATTGGAAATGCCTACTTGTTTTTCTACAGGAGAGAGATGGAGGGAGGGAGGAAGAGAAAGCACTAATACCAGCACAAGGGCTTTGTCCTCATGGTTTCATCTCATCTATACCTAATATTTCCCAAAAGCCCCAATTCCAAAAAGCATCACACAAGGGAGAGGGCTTCAACATGGGAAAACTATAAGGACAAACTTCAGTCCATAGCAGTCTCCGTGGTTCCATATCAAAAGACTGAAAATCTGTGCAGTGAATTTTTCCCATCTTGCAGTTATCTCCATGATCTCTCAGGCACACAGTATTATTAGCTCTGTAGCTGTTATCCAGAAGTAATCTATATCCAAACAAGTACGTATGAAGAGATTTCCCATTTTTGCACAAACGATAACGTGTCTTTCACACTAATGTCCACATTTTTTTTGGATGAACAATGCATCTGGCCAAATACTCAATATTTTAAAGTAACTGCCTCATAATAAATAGAACTGTCTCATTTTTTATCCAGTTTCATAGTATTCCCTTGTTTAATGTGGCACAATGTATTTACTCAATCCCCTGCTGACGGGCATTCAGTTTGTTTGGAATTTCTTGCTGTTAGAAACAATGCTACATTAAACAGCTTCATACAAACCTGATTCACATAGTGGGAGCACATCTGTAGAATAAGGTTTGGAAAAGAGATTGATAGATAAAAGGATATGTGTATTCCTAACTTTAATTGTATACCGGGCTGGGGATTTAGCTCAGTGATTAGAGTGCTTGCCTTGCAAGCACAAGGGCCTGAGTTCGATCCCTGGCACCACAAAAAAAAAAAAAAAAGATTTAATTGTATACCAATTTCATACTTTGACAATATACTACATTTTCGAATTTGGATATTTGCCAATCTGGTCAGAAAAGGAATAGGTTCTTAATATAGTTTAATGCATGTTTAATTATGAGTAAGTACATTATTTTACGTATATCTGTTCTTGTTTTCTCTTTAGTCATGTATTTTCATTAATATAATAGACTGATGGTCTTTTTTTTTTTTTTTTTTTTTTTTTTTTTTTTTTTTTTTTTTTTTTTTTTTTTTTTTTTTTTTTTTTTTGTGGTGCTGGGGATCGAACTCAGGCCCTTGTGCTTACAAGGCAAGCACTCTAATCACTGAGCTAAATCCCCAGCCCCCTGATGGTCTTTTTTTTATAAATTAATTACATTCGTTCTAGCTTACCATTTTTCTTTTGGGTTTGTTCATGTTGTGTTTGGAAACATATATTCTATTGCTATTCTATATTAAACTATGTCAATACTTGCTGCGGTGGCTCATGGGTTTGTGTGTTAGAAGTAATTATTTCACTCCAGAGCTATAAAAGATTTATACCATCCTTTATTCTTGGTGGGTTTTCTGTTGTTCGTTTTACTGTTTAAGTTGAAAATTTGACACAGTTGGTGGTGATCCTTTAAGATTATCTCCAATGATTCCCACCTCCTGATCGTCACATTATCTTATAGTCCCATCACCCAGCACACTGGTCTAGGCTTGTTCCGTGTAAGCAGTAGATAACAGCAGACTTGACAGTGTGCCGCTTCTGAGTGTGGGTTATAGAAGACCCTGCAGCTTCTGTCTCGGTTTTCTGTTCTCTCTCAGATCTCTCGCATGATGTCATGCTCTAGCCAGCTGCTAAAGTTTCTTTGCATTTGTAGAAAGTAGTAAATTCTTTATTCCTAGATGCATGTAAGCTGAAATTTCAAGATCATTAGTTAAATTTTATCACTGCAGTATACTTTTGGATTAACCATATTTTGAAAACTTTTATAGCCTTGGCTGTTTATAACCTGATATGTAATGGTAATGATTATAAAAGTTAGAAATTATTATATGAGGATTGCTAGAGCTCAAAACTCAAACTTCATATCTTCTCTCCCAGCCCCTCCTACTGTTCTCCAACACCTAACCACTATAACCAAATAAAAAGTTGTGTTTGTATCTTTGTTGCTTGATTTTAAGTATGAGGCTTATGCCTCCAGATACTATTAGGAATTTCTATTTTTGCTTATGCACAGTGTTACTACTTAACAAGTGAATGCAGAAATTGCAAAATCACACTTAAAATCATATCAGAGAGTATAAAAATTAACAAGATCAAAAACTTAGCTTTCCAATTATATATACTATAGATATAGACATATATATATATAGAGAGAGACAGACAAACAGACCGAGAGAGACAGAGAGAAAGAGGGGGAGATTTTCATGGATTTGTGACTTTTTTACTTTTTTCATCCTTGGCAGTTGATTAGAATGAATACTATTCAAAATAATTTAAAATGTGGTTGACTAATTTATCCAATAAAAATTTTCATGAAGATTGAAAGGTTTTATAACTGCACAATCCAGTGTAGTAAAAACCAGTCATACAGGTATTTTGATAACATGAAATGTGCCATTGTGATTGAGGGACCAAATTTTAAAAGACATTTTTTTTTATGTGTATCTAAGTGGAGTGAATAGCAATTATATTGGAAAACATGAGTTTATAACCTCAAGATCTTCAGACACAAATGACTTGTGTACCCACCAGAACTCTTTCTTACAGGGCTTTCCAAGTGTTGACAAGAAAGGTTGGGATCAGGTGGGGAGATTAGGTAGATCTCCCCCAAAGACAAATTCCCCTGGGTATCTACATATGCTGGAGGAGCAAGAGATACGAGAAGGCCCTCGCCAAGTGATAGGTAGTTTGGTTCTGCTGAAATCCAAGACCAAAGGATATAGGTCAAACCCACCACATACTCAAATAGAAGTCTTGATGAAAAAGAAAATTCTGATCATTGGACCAATTTGCTTATGGGAAATTGCATATCAATAAAGTGAAAACAAAGCCAAAACCCACCTCAAATAGAGGCTAGATATATTGAAAACTTGTGACCTGAATGAAGAAGATACATAGTTCATCTTTGATGGAGCTGCTATTTGATTTATCGCCTACTAATCTTTCACAAAGAATAACCAACATTAAGAAAGACATAATTTACCCAAAGAGAAGAAATAGTACAGAATCAGATCAAGATTCACCCCCCAAATATCTCTTATGAGATTATTAGAATGACAGTTGAAAAAAACTAAGTTAAATATGTCACAGTTAAAAATAATTTAAATATGTCACAGAATCTACAGAAAAAGGTAGACAATGTGCTGATACACAGGATGCATTTTGGGAGGAGACAGTGAACTACTATAATGAGACAAAAAATGAAAGAAGAAAGTCTATTATTGTGGATGAGGAATTACTTCAATAGAGTCATTTATTGACTGGTACAGAAAAAGAAATATATTGAAATTAAAAAAAAAGTTGGTAAGTTTTTTTTTTTTTCCATAGAGAAAGATGAGAAAGGATAAAAAGAGAAATGAATGGAATGTAACACAAATATCATATGGGGCAAAACTAAACAATCTGTCTTGCATAAATGGAGTAGACGACAACTTAATATTGGACTCCTCATATCCAGAACTGTGACTAAATCGATTGCAGTTGTTTTAACCACTAAGATTGTGATATGTTGCTACCACAAACTTAAGAAACTAATACAGATTTCCCAAAGTTCCTCTATACAGTATATTAATGAAGCTAAATTTTATATTTCTGGTAATCACATCACATGGCTTGCTGTAGATATAGATTCTTCACTATCTGTAAAGACAGCAAACCATGTGGCTACATTTCCTGATACTGTAAGCTGCTTGGAATGTAATTTGAGCATGACTGGTGACTGGCTATTTCTTACCCATGAGCATGACTGGTGACTGGCATTCTCTGGTGAGAATACTGAAGATGGGATGGTTTGTTTTGTTTTTGTTTTTGTTTTTTGGTGCCAGGGATCAAACTCAGGGCCTTGCACTTGCTAGGCAAGCACTCTAATCACTGAGCTAGATCCCAAGCCTGGGATGGTTTTATAGCTTTCAAAGTTTCTAACTTCTAATTAATATTTCTATCCCCTTAATTAGAATTGCTTGTTATTAGCATGGTAACTAATAATTAAATTAAATATGGTTACTTTATTTCTTCATAAAACATCTGCAATTCCATGTCTTTGTTTGCTATCTGGAGTTAATTAGAATGGCTTTGGATTTGTAGGGGCTACAGTTTCCAACTGTACTATTCACCTATCCTAACAATTGCTTAAACATGGGTTCCTACGGTTCAATTTGTTATCCTTCTCCTTTTTTCTTGGCCAGATCCCAAGCTTTCCTTGACCTCATTTCTTTCCTTTCACTCCTTTTCTATGCATGGCTGTGTTCTTAAGTTATTTTTGTATCCTTCCTTCCACACACCAAGACAGAGAACACACCGAATGACTGAACCTCTGATGTGACCCTTTCCACCTGCTGTACCCCACAGGTCCGTCTCCATCCACCATGTTAATCATTCCTATTGTGTTAGTTCTTTTCTCCCTAAAAGAACTAAAAGTGTGCAGAGAAATCTCAAAATAAGATCCAAGATACATTATGAAACAAGAAAATTGAGAATTCAACGTACCAACACCCAGATACAGGACAACAGGCCAAAAAAGGGATTTTTATATTCCTATGATAATGACATCCACATAATTATTCCATTTGGTAATGTGTTATAGCTGGCCATTTCCTTTAATAATACTTTAGAGGTAATACTTTTTTCATGTAAAATTAATTCTTTGTCACTCTTAGGAACAAAGAGAAACTCTTAGTACATAGAAATGGAGAATTTGACCCAAGAAATTTTATAGTTTGTATTTTTCATGCAAATAGTAAGGAAACACTGAGTTTATTTCCACAAAATGATATTAGTAAGTATTGCTGTATTTTGTATAGTCTAGTAGGAGTGTCTCTTAATTGAAAATACATTTTCATAACTAAATAAAAATGTACTCAATAGAGACAAAATAATGATTATAATTTTCTAAGGTGGAAGTCAATAATTCATAACAAATTATCATGTTTCCTTGAGATGCTATTGAAACAACATATTGCCTTAATTATAAGCACATGAAACTGTTGCATGTGGAGTGGGTTGGGGGTCCAAGTACCCCCGACATACTCTTGCCTGGGAATCATCTCTCTTTCTATCATAGAGAGAAGAGGAGGAGGCAAGCGAGACCACAATGGAAGTAGAAACAGGTTTTGTTTTCAGAGCAAAACGACAGCCACCTCAGACAGGAGGATGGCGGGGCTGTCCAGTGCTGGAACACTGTCTGAGCCCATGCAGTGTTGCAGATCTATAGGGTTTGGGGCCCGACATCACCCATCCCTGGGAGGGTCCCCACTTGGTTGGTTGTTATGCTCGTTGTCAAGGGCTGGATAAATGTGGGTAGGGGAAGAGTCTAGCATGGTGAGGAGCTTTTCCTGTTTTTCTCTGTCTCAGGAGTGGAAAAAGGGGAACATAAGACCCCCTCTGACAACCTGAGGGCGAGAGACTGGCTGTTAGCCTCACTTCAAGCAGGGAGTTAGAGGAATGTGGGGACATCAAGTGTCACACACTGTACCTTGTGGTAAGCAGTTAAAAAACCACAGACTGTCAGCTTTCTGACTGCTAGCTAAAATCTAGACGTGGATGGGGAGACGCAAGTGGCAGGACTCAAATCTATCTCTCCCTTCCTATCAATCCCACTATCCCTACAAAACCATGCTATTATACTTATCTCCCACAAACCGTGTCATTTTAGGGCTCTTAGTATTTGCTCATGCTGGTCTTTCATCCTGGATAACTTTTCTCCAACTATAGAAACAATATTAATCCCTAAAATCTTCTACATATTTATGCTGTCACTTCAAGAAAGGAAAGAATTCACACACACACACACACACACACACACACACACACACACACACACACACAAACACACACCCCACACAGAGTAGTATTTACCAGCCACTATACTAGACATGATCATAATAAATCATTTCCTTAATTACAACAAAACCTCATGATTTATTTCCCTACTTTACATAAGAAGAAATTGAGTGTCAAATAGGTTTAGTGCCTTGCCCAAAACCACACAGCCGATTCGTGGAGGACTACCATTCATCACACAAAATCCTGTCCAATTCCAAACCTTGTATTATTTCCACTATTCACAGTGTTGGTTCTAAAACCCCCATTTTCATACTCTTAAAAAACAGAGGATGCTTTTATCCACAGTAATGTGAGGGGGATTCAAACAACTGGTTCTTGAATGCCTACCCCTTTGTGCAGGCACTGGTAAAATAATGTCACAAGAAACTTTAACACTGTCCACTGCAAGAGACAGAAAACAACTTATTCATAGAGCGGACTTTGACCTCACAGCTAGGCTGGCGAACTGCTTCATCCTGAGTGTTCCCGTCCTAGTTCAGCCATGAAAATCCTGGGCCTTGGAAAACTACAGTCCGGTGACAGTTGGCAAAGTTGGTCACCCTAGCTTCAGCTGCACAGTGGAAAGATTTTGAAATAACTTTCATACCCATAACTCAGTTCATTAATTAAACACGGAGGTTGGGCTTGAACATCAGCATTTGTGAAAGATTGTTAGAGCTATGAAACATGTTCTAAAACATTGGTGATTTCTGGACCGATACTTTTTTGTCATCACTTAGGTATTGGTTAGAAATGCAAATATACTACCTTAGACTTACTAAGTCAGAAATTTGGGGTTTGGGACCCATCAATATATGCTTCAGCAAGCCTTTTGGGTAAGTCTGATACACACTCATCTTTGAAACTCACCACGCTGAAGAAATGACAAGAATACACGTGCCCCTAACAATGTCTCGAGTGCAGTATTCTACAGACACTGCTGTAGTCAGTCTGCGATCATACTGCTGCTTTCCTTTATCTTCTGCATGCTACATGAGTCTATTTTTGCATCTGTGGGGCTCTGCCTTGATTTTGAATAAGGATAACATTATAGAATGCTCATAACTTTGGAAAACTTTCCCATAATTCTTTGTATTTCAGATTTTTTTCTCCTACTGAAAATCATATAAGGAGAGATGAGAAGGTTTGTTCTCTTAAAATATATGTTTGAGCACATATTTCTCTCACTTTTTGGGCTATAAACTCTTGGAGACCAAAGGTACCATTTTATTTTCTAAACCCCATAGAATACTTCATACACACCATATATTTCTACATATTTATTCATTACTTCCTTTGTTCAAGTACTCATATCTATGTGTGTACATAAGAATATAAGTATGTGTATATGGATGTATGCATACATTCTCCATAGAGAATGTATGTATACATATATGTGTACACACACACGTGCATGCACTCACATATTCTCTCTCTCTCTCACTCTCACTCTCTCTCCTTATATATATATATGGAGAGAGAGTGAGAGTGAGAGAGAGAGAAACAGAGACACAGGCGGAAAGTGAGAATATCACGGCTAATACCATGGCTAAGTGATGTTTGGAAAAACTTTTGGGCTCCATAATCAGATAGTAGTTAAAATGCAAAAAGAAAACAAAGCCATGGAAAATATTTTTGGTTTTATTATATTAGATTAAGAACTTATGAGTATAGAATCTGTCTCTAGCCCACAGCCACTCTGCTTTCCCAGGCCAAAGCATATATGTTCGGTTCAACTGCAAAGGACAGAAAATTATTGCTGCAATGTGAATCTGGCTTCCATCTAAAGCCATTAAAGGAAGGAGGGCCTAAGTGAAGGCCCAGACTCAGATCCTAGGACTTTACCGTACTCCGTTGCACCTAAGTGAGAATAGAGATTGTAAGAGCCAAGGTGCAAAAGAGAAGGTTCTTGCTAACTTCACTACTTTAGATATAAGGAAGGATAATTTAGAAGAGAACAGATGAGACATGTACATCGCCTTTTAACACGGCAGCCCTGCAAACTGGTATAGTCTAATTCACTAACATGGAATCTAACTGAAGATTAATATTTATAGAGCAATGAATATGGTAATAAAAATGAGCTAAAGAATTTCCTCCACCACCTACCCCAGGTCTCACCTGGAAAAGTGCTAGTAAAAATAAATGTTTTCTTTATAGGCAGCAGACCAGCATGAAATAACAATTGTTAAAATATTTTCTTTGGAATGAGGATTTCCATTATCCAGTAAGTTTAGGAAAAACTCAATTGTGTGGTTTTTTAACTGAGTGTCTTCTCAGAGCCCTTAAAATTCTGTGAGTGACAGGAAACTAAACAAACTCTAAAGTAACAATGTTCATAGTTTCCACAACTTGTTGGGCCAGCCAGTACTTTGTCCACTGAAAACCTTCAACTAAAAATATTGCAGGGATATGAATACAGGAAAAATATGATGGGATTTGATTTAAAAAAAATTAAAAATAACCCCATTTTACATGAAACTTCAGTATTTACTAGTTGTGTAAACACGATTTACTTATGTGATACTTCCGTCTTTCTGTTTTCTCATATGTTATGGAAGGAAAATTATCGTAACTATGCAAAAGTTCGAGAGTCATGACTTGACAGATGTGAATTTTGTAGAGGTTTCTCTTGCTTTATAGGAGTCAGTAACTAGTAGTTCCTTTTCCTCTATTATTTCCACACACTTGATTTGGCGAATGTTTCTACATACCAAATAAGGGGTGAATTCAGTCAATCAAGGAAAAATAATTAGCCAAACTGCTCTAAAATGATGGAAAGAGTTAAATCTTTGAATAATAACATAATCAGTTGATGTTCCTAAGTATATGGTGTTGTATGCTGTCCATCCTCAGTCACTGCCATCGCTTTGGGAGTTTTTACGGTGGAAACTCAAAAATGTAGACTATAACTCAGTGAAAAAACAGACTTTCATTCTTAGTGTGGGAATGCTCACAGGTATATTTAAAAAAATAAAAACTTAGATCTACACAAATGAGACTTGAGCTGCTGTTTTATATCCTAGAGCTACGTAGAGACATTTGACTGTGTGAGAGAAATTGCTACTTCAAAGCAAGTAACAGCTTGACAAACTTAGGGTTTGTATTAAACAAGTAGTTTGGGGTAGTACGTGTTAGAATCAGAGATCATATTATATCTAGGCAGGCCACTTGAGTTCAAAACGGATTTAGTTTTATAAGCAGCCACCACGTCCTTTAGGAAGGTTTTCTTTCTACAAGGCACAGTAGCATTTTGTTCTTCAAAGAAAAAATGATTATAGTAAAAAAAAAATGTATCTATTTTTTTAAATTCCTTTCATCTCGTATGAGGGGAAGTTCTAGATATTCAAAGTTGAAGCTTGGCACCTGCCAAATTTAGAAAGTACCATTGTGCTTCACTATATGGAGTTTAGGAGGCACACGGTTCTGAAGGGGTGCGGTTTCCTGGATGAATATCACCATTCTCACCTGTGGACTTCTTAGAACTGCATATTCCTAGTATTTACATTACACACACCATGGTGGAAACTCTGGGGATGGAGATAAGGGGAAATGATTCATGTGTTCAAAAACAATTAGATTCTAATGTGTGGTGAAATTGGAGGATAACTAATTTGCATATTAACCCTTTGTGTGTGTGTACACATATATTCCAGGTACTCTTAAAGTTCCTGTTCGAGAAGATTCTAAAGTTTAATAGAGAAGACAGATGTATCTGTAACCAATTACATTTCAGAAGAGAATTGAACAAATTCTTAAATGACATTGTGTGCATATTCTCAGTTCAGACCAGGATATTCGGGGAATGCTGATGAAAGGAAGTGATATTGGGATTAAGCCCTGAAAACTCATTAGAAGTCTGAGAGTCCAAACGGAAAGACAATCTGATTTTGGACTCTCTAAATAATCATGTACGTGAATGAATGTAGGCCTGGCCACCATATTGCACATCACAGTTTTAGAAATTAGCCTAATGTTGGGTTGTCGTAGACACTTATTCAACCCACTTTTCTTTCATGATAAACACAGCTTGGAGACTTTTATAAAATCCTGTAATTGTACAGTTGCAGGTAGGAAGGACATTCATAGGTTCACTGATTTATTTTCAACACTTGGAGAAAATTTCTTATGTGAATCTTACTCTGTTAAATTTGTCAAATTCTAGAATGGCTTGATAAAACACATTCTTAGAAATAATGTAATTTGGATTCAACCCGAGCTGTGGAGTTCAGGGTAGCAATATTATTTAAAGAGCATTGTGGTTTTAGCCCTTGAGATCAGAATGGCAGGTTATTTCTTAATTTTTCCGTAATGAACAAGACTGTCCTTTAACAGATATTCTTTTTTTTACAATCTCTTGTGTGTTTAGCTATGCATGTTATGCTAAAGCAAAGGGCATAAATTAGGTCAGATATTCTCTTCAGACAGCAACATTGAACTCTGTAAGATTTTCTTTATAGGATTTGTGAGTTCTTTGTTAACTAATTGGGAGTGGATCCAGAGACCCATGGTGTTGTTTATATCTACATAGAGATGTAGATGTGTAGTTTGTATATGTAGTTTCTCCCTTTAGCAGAAAAACTGTGTGGTGAGCAGTATCCTCCCTCAGATTTGTTGTCCCTGTGAGTTAAAGCAGTGTCCTGGAGTCCAATTATAGAAGGAAATTGTATGCCTTGAAATTTTAGAGATTCAACTCTCAGGGTCTCCTACTTTTACCCTTTAGGAAAAGATTGGTGAGCTATTTTATTTTATTTTATTTTATTAATTTTTATTTTTACCAAGAACATGTATTGGTACATTGTATACATAATGATCATAATCAACATGGTTACTTTGTACCTGTACATGATGTATCTTGGTTTTCCCCCCCTCTTCCCCTCCCCTCCCTTCCATTCACCCACCCCTCTCTATTTGCAACAAGTTTATTTACACTTTTCCATTTTTTCCCTTTCATCTTACTTTTCTTTTAACCTTCTTCTTTATTCCCCTTTTCCCTGTCTAGTTCTCCTCTTTTGAATACTATTTTTTACATAATATCTATTTTAATAAGTACACATCTCTTAGAATTTATGTGTTCTCTGTAGTCTAATCTCTAAAGTACTTTCCCCTAAATTATTCTCCAAATTTTTTGAAAAATATGCAATATTCAATATTCAGAGAGATGAAATTACTTGGAAGATCCAAAGCTCAAATCTTTCTGTGTCTGACTCCAAGTCAATTGCACATACCTATGTATGTACTGATCCCTATGAGTACAATCTCATTGAATTTAGTTCATGAATCTTCATAAGTACAACTTGTTTGGTCATGTTTTAACAAATATTTGCAGTAGAATTTTATTTTCAGTCTTCTTTCTCTTTATCCACATCAGTGTATCTAATGTTCTCTTCATAGATACCTACAGCTTAATTAGACTCGAATAAACCATTCTCTCTCATCACTCACCCCTAAGCAGGGAACACATTTTTGTTTAGGTAACTCTGATCTATCATGAATATCAAAGGTATCTTAGAAGTGGAAATTAATCCTTGTCAGTAGAAATATGGAAAGAAAATTTTTTTGAATTGGTCTTAGTTTCTTGAAAGGTCTAAAATTCCTTTACAAATGTCTAGGTTTCAATACGCTTTATATTAACCTTCAGTTCTGGTAATAAGTGTGCTTATTGTTGGTTCTCTATTAGCAGTTAGCCAGTTAATATTTACAGAACACCTACTAAGCAACAGATACCTTGTTTAGGTGTGTTTCATAGATACGACCGATGAGTGGGATTTTAGTGAAACAAGGAAGATAAAAAGTCAAAGATTCATTCTGATTTACCTTCAATCCAGTAGAACGTTCTGAAGAGACAGAGATTAACTGGAAAGAAATGCATACTTTCCTCTGCTGTGAGAGCTGCGGTGGAAGACAGATGTGAAGCTTGCTGTATTTTAACTGACAAACACTTTATAAACATCATGTCAAGGAAGCTTCACAACAGCCTTATGTGAGAAGTCTCACTGTGGTCCTCATTTTTTAAGGAGGAGGAAGTTTAAGCTCATATTGTAACAGTGTTATCTACACAGTGTGTGTGTGTGTTGAGTTTTATGGAATATTATCACGTGTATAAATTAGAGAAATAATCATCAAAATAAAAATACAGAACTACCCTTGAATCAACACAAAGAAATGTCCCTGTTACCTTTTTTTTAACAGAAAAAAATTCTATTAATGGAAATCAGACTGTAATAATAACTACTAACTAAAGTTTTCACCAATATAGATCTATTTTTTTTTAATTTTGTGGTATGTATTTGTGATACCTAATGTATACATTCATCATGGGAAGTTGTTACCTGTATATATCATATCTTGATTCCTTTTACTTCCCTGTCCCTTCCCCAGCCTCCTATATCTCCCATTCTTAGATCCCCTTCACATCCCACAAGGTCTAACTCCCTGTATGCTATAACCTATCTTTTATTTTTCACTTTAAATTATTTACGAGCAACTACTAGTTTATTCTCCATCCTCATAATCTTGTCATTTTAAGAATGCTACATGAATGAGATCTATAGTTTTATAATATTTGAGATGGGCATTTTTCACTCAGCATAGTCCTCTTTATGTTCAACCAAAGAGTCTCTGAGTCAAAGATTTGTTTTGTTTTTATTGTGAAATAGTATTTTATGACATGGATATACAATTTGTTCTTGCATTCACCAGTTGAAGTGCATTTTAGTTATTTCCAGTTTGGGCCAACTACTGTTGGTGCTACTGGGAACGTACAGCATTTTATGCAGATGTGTTTTGATTTTTGTATGAAAAATGCCGAGGAGTGCAAATACCGGCTTAAGTTTTTGTTTCAGATATAGTTTAGAATTTTCCAAAGAAATAGAAATTTTCCTCTCCAGAGCATTTGTACCATTTTACTTTACACCAGGAATGTATAAGAGGTCCAGTTCCTCAACATTCTTGTCAGCACTATTTTCATCCCCTACCACTCCCACCTCTCCTACTTCCTCCAATTCTTGGTTCCCTTCCCTTTTGCAAAACATTTTATTTCCCTAATTTCTATTAACTTCTGTTTTGCTATTCATTTATATTTTGGTTTTCTTGTATAAGTGAAAACATACAATACCTAAACTTGTGTGTCTCATTTATTTCACTTAATATTATGGTCTCAAGGTACACTGTTTTCCTAAAATGGCTCAAATTCATCCTCCTTTATGGCAGAATAGTACTCCATTATGCATAAACATCACATTTTCTTTATCCATTCATCTGTTAGTGGACTTACAGGCTGCTTCCAAGTTTTAACTATTATGAATTGTGCCACTATAAACATGGCGTCATATCACTTTAACATGGTGTCTTTAACTTTTTTGAGAAGATACCTAAAAGGGGACTAAGTGAGTCAAATAGAATTTCTATTTTTGTTTTTTGAGATATTTCCATGCTGATTTTCATAATGGTTACAGTAGTTTACATTCTCACAAACAATGTTAAAGGATTATTTTTCCCCACAGATTGGCCAGCATTTACTACTATCTGATTTATTGATGATAGTCATTCTTTCTAGAGGAAAATAAAATCTCAGTATTATTTTAATTAGCATTCCTGTAATGGCCAGAGGTGTTGAACATCTTTTATGTATTTATTGGCCATTTAGTCTTCTTCTGAGAGGTATGTATTCACCCATTTTGAGTTCTTTTGGGGGGAAGTGGTGGTCTTCTTATTTTTTTGTTTTTTTGAGACAGGGTCTCACTATGTAGCCCAGGCTGGCTTCAAACTCACAGCAATTCTCCTGCCTCAGCCTCCTGAGTGCTGGGATTACAGCTGCATGCCACCACAACTAGGTTTTTTTTTTTTTTTTTTTTTTTTTTTTTTTTTTTTTTTTTTTTTTTTTTTTTTTTTTTTTTTTTTTTTTTTTTTTTTTTTTTTTTTTTTTTTTTTTTTTTTTTTTTTTTTCTTTTTTTTCTTTTTGGTTGTTCTTCATATGCTCTAGATACTAGTCCTCTGTCTAAAGAATGACTGGCAAATTTTTTTTTCCAATTCTGTAATTTGCACCTTCACTCTGTTCATTGCTTCCTTTGTTGTACGGAAAGTTGTTAATCTGATATGATTCCATTTGTAGATTCTTCACGCTATTTCTTGTGTCATTGGGGTTTTATTCAGAGTCCTTGCCTACACTTATACTTCAAAAGTTTTACCTATTTGATATTCCAGCACATTACATATTTCTCTTTTAATGTTTATATCTTTGATCCATTTTCATCTTTGAAACACAATTTCAAAGTTCAGTATGCAGTGAGAGATATAGGTCTAGATTCAATTTCCTACATGAGTGGTGATAGTGGACATTCTTGTCTACATGAGGATAGCCAGTTTTCCTATCACCATTTGTTAAAGAGGCTATATTTCCTCCAGCATGTATTTTTGGCCCCTTCGTCCAAGATCAGATAGCTGAACTGAATGTGCCTGGAGTTGTTTCTGTATTCTTCATTTTTTTCCCATTGATCCACATGTCTGCTTTTCCCCCATTACCATGCTCTTTTTATCACTGCAGCTTTATATTGTAACTTCAAGTCTGAAACTGTGATGCTTCCTCTGCTATTGTTGTACAGGATTGGTTTTGCACTTCTGGGTCTCTTTTGGTTCCATATAAATTTGCAATTGTTTTCTCTAGTTCTGTGAGGAAGACTGCATTAAATCTGTATATAAGTTTTGAAAGTGTGGCCTTTTTGACAATGTTGTTTCTGCCTATCTGGGAAGAAATAATATCTTTCCATTTTATGATATCTTCTTTTTTCACAGTACTGTAGTTTTTGATGTAGAAGTCTTTCATTTTCTTGGTTGAGTTGGTACCTCAGTATTTTATTTTTCTTGATGCTATTGTGAATGGTATTGTTTTCCTATTCTGTATTTTGGTAGGTTAAATAGTAGCATACAGGAACACTGTTGATTTTTGTTTTCATTTTGTATCCTGCTAAACTAGTGAATTTCATTATTAATTCTAGGAGTCTTTTGAGTGTTCTATGTAGAGGATCATGTCATCTACAAATATTGAAATTATGGCTTCTTCTTTTCCAGTACCTATCTTTCATTTTCTTATATTTGTTTCTCTTGCCTGATTATTTGGGCTTATATTTTGAGAACTATATTGGACAGGAGTGGTGATAGTGGGCATTCTTGTCTTGTTCCTGATTTTAGAGTGAGAACTTTCAGTTTTCCCCCATTTAATATGATGTTGGCCATTGATTTGCTATAAATGGTTTTATCAAGTTGATCTAAACTCTTTCTTTATTTTTTTCAGAATTTTTATTGTAAATAGATGTTGCATTTTGTCAAAGACATTTTTCTGCATCTATTGAGATAATCATGTGATTTTTGTCCTTGCTTCTGTTTCTATGATATATGACATTTTCCTGGGATGCAGTGTACTTTGTCATAATATATGACATCTTTCCTGATTTGTGGCATTCTGTTTTGCCAATATCATGCTGAGGATTTTTGTGTCTATGTTCATTAAAGTAACTGGTCTGTACTTCTCTGTTTCAGTTCTTTTCTGCTTTTGGAATGAGGGTAATACTAGCTTCCAGGGAGTTCCATGACTTTGGGAGTACTGCTTCCCTTTCACTTTCACTAAAGGTCTTGTACACCTTCAGCACTGGCTCCATTGGCTACTGGGATTTTTTCATAGTTTGTATTTTTTAATTAGTCCTTCAATTTCAGTGCTTATTATTAGATTAATCAGGGTTTTAATATATTTTTGGTCCAGTTTTGGTGATTCGTACATATCTAGGAATCTATCCGTTTCTTATGAATTCTCCAGTTTACTGGAGTATAGGTTTTCAAAGTAGTTCTTAATAATCTGGATTTTGGTTGTATCTGCTGTAATTTCACCTTGTTCATTTCTAATTCCATTGACTTGGGTTTTTTCTCTTCTGTTTTTGAAAAAGAGAGGTCAGGGATTGTGTATTTTGTTTATTCTTTCAAAGAACTAGCTCTCAAATTCATTGATTTTTTTTTTGTAAAGTTTGGAAGTCTCTTTAATTAGTGCCCACTTTTCTGTGACTCACTCTGAACTAACTATAGGCCTTTGCCTCTGTTCCAACACTGAACCACCTCCATTAATTTGAGAGAAGAAGATGTGGTATAATTGTCCCAGCACTCAGTTCTCTAGGAATAGACCACAGTAATGTTAATGACACAAAAGTAATACAGATACTAGCCTACAAAAAAAAAAAAAGTATTAATAGTAACAAGTATGCCACCCTGGAAATAGCAGCTAAATCATCAAAAATAATGTCAAAGACAAAGTGAACCAATAATATATCAATGTTAACCACAGAAAAGAATTCTATAATTATAGTAAAATCATAGAGACAAGCCAAATATTGTTACATACAGTGGTACTTCAATTCAAGAACTCGATTCTCTCCATGATTCTGGTTACAAAACCAAACTGGACAAGAGCTAAATCAAATTTCCCCATAAGGTCAACTTTGAACCTAATCACTGAATTTGGCTCAGTTCTCGTCCAACTCAGTTTGCAACCAGAATTGTGGGAAAAAAATCAAGTTTGTAAACTGAGGTACCACTGTAGTATGTATCTACTAAATGTGATGACTATAACTTTATTAACAAGAGAGAAGTATTCAACAGTAATAACATACAGTTAACTCTCTAAAGTTAATAAAGCTTAATTTGTAAAGACAGAGGGTATGGAGAACAAGAAAATGGAAGAAGAAACTTCTCAGAATTTAAACCATGAAAATTTAAAAGGAGAAGAAAAAAATGACATAAAATATCATATTAAATCATAAAAGGAAATGAATAGAATTCGATAAAGGTAACAGAAAAGAACAAAGAAGAAAAAGAAGGAAAATTAAAAAGGGAGAAAAAAGAAAAATAGGACTAAAAAAGTAAAAATCTAAATGGAAAATAAAGGAGAAAAAAAAAAGGAAGAAAAAATTAAAAAAGAACATCTCCAAACCCCCAAAACAGTAAAGAAAGAGAAAAAAAATACAAAAGAGAAAAATAGTCAATCAAAAACAATTTTCTCTGTATTTTTTTTAATGAGAGGTTTCTTTCTATGATCTGCAGTTATGGAGTCCAGCAAGTCATGATTTTCTCTTCTTTGCTTTATGGCCTATTTTGGGGAGATGCTCCTGTGTTCCAGAGGCCTTCTGTTCACTCATCCCATGCTGTGGCAACCATCCAGAGCAAGGTGTGTCCTTTCTCTAATTGATAGATGGGAACAGCAAAGAGACCTCTGATCTGTGCAGGATGTAGGTAGCAGGGCAAGGTTTCAAGCAGATTGCTTTACTTAATGCCAATACTCCACAAGATTCAGATGCTTCTGAAAGTCACACATATCCAGCCTCTCACCATGGAGGGTGGGCCCCCACGTCCCTCCTAGGCTGAGTTTAAACTTCCCAGGTGGTCTATGCCTAGCTCACACCCTCTTTGCAACTGTCTCCCACAGCTGTTTTTCTCCCAGTCACAGTGGGAGAGTAGCACTGGGAATCCTGAAGTGAAGTTGTTCTGAAACTCAGCCTTAAATAATCAACCCCTTTCCTAGATTGCACCTGATTATAAGCTTTCTGGTGATATTGGAATAGCTGCACTGGATTCTTTCTCTGACTGTTACTTGTCATGTGGAAAGAGTCACTTTTTTGAAGTTTACAATAGCCATGTACTTTTGTTTGGTCTAGAACTGCAGTATTAGTCTGTTCTTTATCCCTGGAACTCTTGACCTTGGGGGCTTACATTGTATCTGCAGAGTCTGGTTCCACTCCTCTAGAACCAGCATAAGCTTCCAGACTGCTTTGTTCTTTTCTCTATATTGTGGTCTGTTTCCTGTTTCTCTAACTTATCCATAGTCTTTGATTTACTTGTCAATTATCTCCCAATTCCTGGAGAAGCACCCTTTTTTTTCCCTTTTTTGTCAAGTTGTTATTTTCCAGGGGTCTGAATTCCACCCAGAGATGCTATATTTTGCTACTGATTGCTACTCCATTTTAGTTTTCTCTTCTCAGCATTCTATATTGTCCTAAGTTTTTACACATTTCTGATATTTTAATATATGTGTAGTGATCTGCCATTGTGGTTTTAGTTTACAATTCTGTAATAGCTAATTATATACATATATTCATGTATTTATAGTTTTATCCATGTATTACCTTCAGTGAAATATCACTTTACGTCTTTTACCCATTTTCTAATTGGATTGTTCATTTTCTTATTGTTTAAATTAAAATGTTTTAAAAGATATATTTTTAGATACGAATCCTTTTTTAGGTATGGAGCTTGCAAATATTCTCCTCTACCCTCTTACATTGTCTTAATCTTCTCAACTAGGTCCTTCATAGAGCAATTTTCAAATAAAGACTATTATCCCATTTTTTTGTATAATGCGCCATATGTTTGGTGTCAAATCTAGAGTTAAAATAATGACTCTTAGATTTGATGCCAAAGGTATGTTTGATTATGTACAAAATAGCATAATAGTCTTTATTTAAAAATTACTCTATGAAAGAACCGATTATAGTTTCATGTACAAGTTTTATAGCTTTATGTTTTACATTTAGATTACTAATCCATTTTAAGATTGTATAAATTGTTGGGTAGAAGTTAATCTCTTTACCTATGAATTTCCTGCACCAGGAAGTTTGAAAATGCTTCATACTTGTATACATTTTAGATAAAGCAAAAATTACAGAAATAATTGTTGAGTATGAGCTAGGGAAGCATGGCTGAAAGGAAAAGTCTGTTTAAAAATAATAAGGCCTCAACAAGTCATAGTACATTAACAGTGTCTAAACCTGTAGCTAATGTCCATGAGACCCATCAAAATTGTATATTATGCTTATGTTGAAACTCTTTTTGTCAACATGGGGGTGAATTCATGGACATAAAATCAGTGTTATCATGTAGGGCCCTATGCTCACAAGAGCCTTCACAATTGACATTTAATACTCTGAAGTCAATATCCTGAAAATCTTGATAATTTTATATCTGAAATGATGTTTTGTAAGTGATTCATCACAACAATAAAGCATATTCATTGCCTTGAAACCACAGCTTACACATGGTTCAGAATAGGTTCTTATTTGTTCTTTTCTCTGCCCTAGCTAGGACTGCTGCCCCCTTTTGCCATGCTCAAGGGAATAACTATGGGAAGGTTATGTTAGGTACACATTGTCTAGGTCTCAAATTACAGGGAAAGATCCTGGACATTCCACTTGATAATCACCGTACCCAAAGTAACACATCATTAAGTATCAAGTAAAATCTATGATGGTAAGTTGAGTGACAAGACAACAAAATAAGGAAAAATCTTTTCCTACTTTTTGAACAAGAAACAGCTCATTTTTATTTTGCATTAGGACTTATATGTAGCTTTCCCTGTGTCAGTTTAGGAGCTTGTTTATTTAATTGTTTTATAAAAATTCTTATGACATTACAATTATAATCTATAAGAGAAAAATAATGTCTATGACAGGCTCAAATAAAATCATCAATTGAGAAACTTCCAGATTTAATGCAGCAGCTTATATTTGGGTATTGTGAAATTGTTTAAAAAATCACCCTAAAGTCAAGACATAAAAAAGCAATAAAATTTCAGAATGAATGTTCAAAAATGATGAAACATTAGACATCACAAATTAGAAGGAAACATTCCAAAAATAGTGAGTACAAAGGATGCAGGTAGATAAAAAGTAAGCCCATAAACACAGACCTGAAATAAAAAATGCAGAGCCCATTTCTCCCTTAAATGTGCTATATCTAGATGTGTAAAATCCACCTATATTATTGTTTTCAAAACTGGAATAGAAGCAAAGGTTGGCAAAGTTTTCTCTAGATTTTATTTGGTTCTGCAAAGTAGAAATAGGGATTTAAAAAAAGAAATCTGACAGTCGTATTAGCTAAAAGCATTCAGTTGGGAAAATAATGTAAAAAGGAGAGAAGGCATTGTCACCTGTCCTTCAATGACAATTGTGGAAAGAACTAAGACCTTAAGGAATTCACTCACAGAAAACAATAAGAAGCAAAATGTATGAGGGGAAACTTTCCTAATGTGAAAAAAATGTTGCTCACTTTTCTATACAGATTTTTGCATATGATTTATTGAAAATGTAACCATGTATATGTACAAAAATACGAAGCAAAAGAAGATGAAGAGTAAGTATTTGAGAAAAATAACTCACCAAAAATTGTTTTCATGCTGTCAATAAAAATTGTGACTATTTATATTGCAAAGAATTAAAACACTAAAAGTCCTCAATGAAAAAATGCAAGAAAAATAGTATTAACAGAACAAGGCAAAATCTAACAACAAAATTAGCAAAAAGAGATGAAATATGTTTTTTAAATTCACAAGATAAATTGAAGAAAAATATTAAGTGCTAAAATTAATAATAAAAGGCATCTTAGTCTGTTCTAGGCTCCTATGGCAAAGTACCACAGACCTGGTACTTTGAACGACGGACATTTATTTGTCACAGTTCTGTAATCTGGGAGGTCCAAGGTCAAGTCACTGGCAGATTCAATACTTGGTGAAGGATTGTTTCCTCATAGACTGCACTATCTAGATATCCTCACCTAGATGGTGAAAGAGAAGGAAGAAGGCACACTGTATCCTCACATGGTAGAAGTGTTCATGGGGCCAGGGAGCTCTATGAAGCATCTTTTGTAAAAGCATTAATACCATTCACAAGAGTGAAGCCCTCATGTCTTAATAATATTCCGAAGGACCCAACTTCTTTCTGCCAACACAATGAGGATTAAATTTCAAGATTAATTTTACAGGAGATATAGAAATTGAAACAATAGAAAAAATAAAAATATGCAATTAGAAGCAGAAGAAAGGATACATGGAAAATAATGGAAAAGATTTGAACAGCACTAAGCAACACAAGGAAAGTGAAATGGAAATAAAAGTGTTAAAAGAACAGCAGAGAAAGTTACATAGGAGACAGAAGAGATATATAGTATGTATGATTTTTTTTCCCATGTAACACGTTTCCTCACATCGTAATAACTACATAGTTCCTATAACAGCAATACACACTTATTTTCCTTAGTTTGTGTATGCTGGATTCAGCACCATGGTGGTAATTATAGTTCAAAGTTTCTAAGGAGATTGCAGTAAAGATGTCAATTGGTGATGTCATACTTGCTATCAGAAGACATGAAAGGTGATGGAACTTCCATTTCTAAAAGAACTCACTCACACAGATGAAAAATTAGTGTTAGTTATTGTTTGAAGGTCTCAGTTCTTTCCCATGTGGTCTCTACGTGGGTTATTTCAATAACCTCACAACATGTTGTCTATGTCTTCCAGAGTGAGTGAGCCAAACACAGCAAATACTAAGAGGCAGTTCTTTCAATGGTCTCATCTTGGAAGTTATTCATAGTCACTTCTACCAAATTTTGTTTATCAGAAGTGAGAGATGAATTTCATTCCATAATTAACAGAAACAGAATTAGGTAGATCCACCTTTGGAAGGGAGATGTATCAAAGAACTTGAGGACACATTTTAAAATCACAATAGTTAAATCTGAATTATTATAAAAGATAATTATAAACATAAAATGAGAAATATGACTATAAATTTTCAGAAAGTAAACCTGAATCCGTAAATTAAAACACGTATTAAACTCAGTAAAAATAAAACAGAAGTGTTAACATTTTAACATAGCTTTCATAATTTAATGAATTGTAATCATTTTTTGAGCAATAAACATTCACCTTTCTCATAAGGGAAAACTCATGCTGATCCCAACTTTTAATTTTACAAATCTAATGAATTTTAGTAGACATAGAGTAATCCTAGGGAAACAAAATTAAGTGTAAGTATTTTATAATCAGATAATTTATATAAACTAACAGAAAAAATAGTTTTGAATGTATAATAATTTAAAAAATATAGATAGTTTCAATTCTGCTTTAAAAATTATTTAAAGGCTGGGGATTTAGCTCAGTGGTTAGAGTGCCTACCCCATAAGCACAAGGGCCTGAGTTCGATCCCCAGCACACAAAAAAATATATATATATATTAAGGGTAACTTCTAAGCAAATAGGATAAAAGGACAAATTATGACAATAACAGGAATAGTGATCATTGACTCTATTTAAATACCACTATTGGTTTGCAAAAAGACTTTTATTTTTAAAAAAATATGGTTTGTATATCTGTAATAGCCACTATTGAGACGAAATACCTGACACCCATAATTTAAAGGAGTAGAGGTTGAATTTAATTTGACTCATGATTTCAGGGGACTCAATGCATGGCTGACTGGCTCCACAGCAGAAATATTATGGGAGAAGGGCATGGCAGAGTAAAGATGCTAAAGTCATGGCCACTGAGAAGCGAAGCAGGGGAACAATACCAGAGGGGAAGGGGCTAGGGACTATATATTGCACTTAAAAGTCACACCTCTAGGACCCACCATGACATATAAAAGTGTACTTTACTAATCCTATAGGTATTTCTTAATTCAGTCTAGTTGACACGTCATGATTAAAGGTTACAATATATGGAACAAAAGTTAGGAAGATGAGTAGAGAGGTACTGGAGATCCAGCAAGCATTCCAGTTTCAGCATTATCATCTTAAAAATGAAAGGGATTACATAGATTTTAATAAAGTAGCAGAGGTTAAACTATACTAAAAGTTATCAAAATGGTGTAAATATTATATATTTAAATAAAAGAATTGGTGAAGAAAATTGAGAGAAAACAAATCAATTTTGATGTGGTTTATAGAAATTTAACATGAGAATTAAAAGAGAAATAATAGACACTACCTGAAACAAAAGAGAAATAATGAAAAGAAATATGTATTACAACTTTGGAGATAACCACTAGAATAAATTAACACAACCACATACCTACAAATCAAAATAAATAAGATAATGCAGTGTAAAGTGTCTTAAATATTATAAAATATAAAATAAAAGATCAAAATGATGACAGGAAATTTGACCAACACATTTGCCTTGTTTATAAATATAAATATGTGGTAAACTCATCTATTCATTAAAAAAGACATCTAGAATATAGAATAGATCACAAAGTAAAATCTAGTTGTTATACACAAAAGACTTGCATGAAATGACATAATACAGCCTCAAAAAGAATAGACAAAGGCTAAACAGGAAAATGCCAAAAAAAAGAGAAAAAAGACAAAGTCAATAATTTTAATAACAGACCAGGTTAAAGTCAGGACAAAAATTGTTACACTCATAAAATACAGATGTTTTCTATTTACATGGAGTACAAAAATGACTATAGAAAAATCTAGATATATATTAAAAGATTATATTAAAATATATTAAAAGTACTGGAAATATAGGAGAGGAAATGAATTTGAAATCATATCTTTAACTTATCTCTCATTCGATAAAACATCAATTGGACGATACGATATTGTAACAGTATAATTAATGAGAAATAATGCACATATCTAGATGATTATACTTTATAAAGAAACCCTATTTTCAAATGTGCTGGCAGCATTCACAAATTATACTGTATATTAATATAAAACAAACTTCAGAGAGACAAAATTTCAAAATAATGTGGCAAATATCTCCTATTTGTTATACATTTGTTTAAAAAAATTAAAAATTATTGAGTCAAAGCTAATGGCACTGATATTGCAAAATGTCTCATATCCAATTACGAAAAGGCTTTATCACAAACTTTTAGAAATGTAGCTAAAAAAGCGCTCAGAGGAAAATACATAGCCCTAAGTGTCAATAAAAGGAATTAAGTCGTTTTCCAGGTTCTGATCTAGCATGAATGGAGCTTGGAAGACATCACTCCTACATTCAAACAAGAAAAAGCTGAACAATTGAAAACCTAACATCACTTTTTAAATCCATCAGGTAATTGAGGCCACAGAGCAAAGCTCTGCCCCTGTAAATCGGAAAGACAGAAAGGAGTATTCATAGAATCACACTTTTCCAGAGCATAAGCTCACAGATGAAAGCCTGACTTAGGAGTCAGTCCTGGGACATGAAAACTTCAAATATAATTGATGAATTAATAGTGGCCCCTTATGGAAAATTCTGAGAGTTAGACATTCCAGAGTGAGTCCGTCCCTTGCCACCACCCCCAACCTTGTGAGTTTTATCTCTAGGACGCCTACCAGAGCTTAACAATGAAGACACAGGTAAAAATCCTCCTGTTTCTGGCAAGGGAAGGAGAAATGTAGACACTCTGAAACCCACCCAGAACATTCTCTTCTTAACAAGGTCAACTTTGAAGGGAAACTATTTTACCAACATCCAACTAATTGAGATTCCACCAAAACCTAATTGATGTAGTAGGATAATTCCCTAACTCCAGTATGCTCTAGCTTTTACGTGAGGAAAGAGAATGCCAAACTCAAAACCCATCCAGCCTTCCTGTCTCGCTGAAGGGGAAGTGGGTCCGCTGAAACGCATAACCCAGAGACACGGGCTTCCTAAGAGTCTGAAACTTGATCATGGGATTACAGAAGGCTGCAACATCAGGAGGGCTGTTGTACAATAACGGGAATGCAACTGAGAAAATTCCTTCTCTCTGACCTTATTTAAGAAGTCTCTAGAGGAACCCACAGAAAAAGGGAAGTGAAAATAAGGTCAAACAAAGGATATTTTAGCCTTTGACAAATACAGCTAAAGGAAACAGCAAACATAGTTTAAACCTTGGTCAAATAAACAAATTCTCATTCTAAAATTTATTTACCTCAATTCCTTTTACCCAATACATCACGCCTGCCTTTCAAAAAATTGCAAGGCATACTCAATCATAAAATACACAATTTGAAAATACAGAGCTGGCATCAGAAACAGACACAGGTATGACAAAATGAAAAAATTCTGAGACCAGGAATGCAAAACAATTGCAACAGATATGCTGAGCAGTATAATGGAAAAAAGTAGATAACATCTAAGAACAGCTGGGTAATGTAAGCAGAGACTCAAATTCTAAGAGATAATGAAAAGAAAATGTTAGAAATCAAAATCACTTTAAGAGAAATGCAGAATATTTTTCATGGCCTCCTTAAGACTGAACATGACTCAGGAAAGAGTTATGAACTTGAAAACAGTCAATATAAGCTTCTAAAACTGCAATGTGAACAGATAACAATGAAAAATATGGGAAATTATATTCCAAGAAAGGTGGGATATTTACAAACAATATACAATAAAAGTAAAGAGAGACTAGAGAAGACAAAAATGAACAGATTACATGCATTTGCAAAAATGGAAAATGTAAAAGCAATACTCAAATCCAAGACTAGCTGTCCTGAAAAAGGTAGGGAAACAAAAATAATCTAATAAATAAGTGTATAATCATATAAAATAAGAAATAATAATTAGAGAAAAACATGCGAAAATCAGAACAATCGTGTAACTGCTTCTCTGAATCCAATGCAAATAAATGGGTACAAGAATTTAGAACAGATACCCTAAGTGCTAGAAAATCAAAATGTATTGTATATAGTAGAAGAAAGAAAACTGTCAAATAACAAATCTCATGAGGTCCAGATGGCTTCACAGGTTAATCTTATTAAACATTTAAGGACCAGATGATTGTACTCCTGTATAAATTGAACCAGAACCTAGAAAGTAAAGAAATCTTCCAACTGGTTATTAGGAACTTTATTTTACCACCATAACAACAATGAAACCTAGCAAGTATTGCACAAAATAATATATATAGAGATGTGGGTTGGGGATTTAGCTCAGTGGTTAGAGTGCTCGCCTCCTAAGCACAAGACCCTGAGTTCAATCCCCAGTACCAAAAAAAAAAAATATATATATATAGATGAATGAGATATCAACATATATGTAAAATTATAATTAAAGTATTAGAAATTGAATCAAGAAAAACAAGCATAATATTCAAATTGAGTTCATTAACAAAAGCAGCATGAGTCATAATAGCTAAATCTTGGAAGTGTCCATCAAAAGAATGGATAAAGAAAATATGATATTTATATAAAATGGAGTACTACTCTGCCATATAGAAGGATGAAGTTGAGTAAATTTTAGGAAAATGAATGCGCTTTGCGATCATAATGTTAAGTGAAATAAATCAATACATAATCTTACATATCACGTGGTATATGTTATATGAGAAACCCAAAATATTAATAAAGAGCAAAATAAAAGAGGGATAGTAGGAACAGAGAGATAGATCTTTTGCAAAAGGAAAAAGGACCAAGAGATGGAGGGAGGGGGGAAGGAGAGGAAGGGAAGGGAATGAAAAAAGAATTAAGATGTGCTATGTTTATCTTCTATTTCTCCAACAAGAATGTAATCATGATTTAATGTAAAACTGTGGCAATAAAAATAAAAACTAAAAAAAAAAAAAAAAAGGAAGGACTAGTTGGTATTAGAAAATCTTCCATCACTATATTAACAGATCAAAAGAAAAATTTTGTTTCTAAACACGATGAAAATACTTTTTGTAAAATTCAACTTCAAGTCTTTAAAATCTAATAATAAAACAAAATATATAAAGCCTACACTCTAATGTGTCCCCTCTACGCTATTGGCCCCTGGTGTTTCTTCTGAGTAAAACTATGTCAAGAGTGAGGATGTAACTACTGTGATTGATAACATTAGATAAGTTTCTGTCTTCCTAGACTACTCTCCACAGTGACTCTGCTGGCTTGATTAAGTGGTCATATTGAGAAAGTTCATGTAGCAATGAACTTTGGGCAGCCTCTAAGAGATCACAAAAAAAAGAAAAAGAAATTATATTAAATTCATTTTTCACCTCCCTGCAAAAGCTGATACAGAACTAGGACCCACAATTCCACAATGCTCTCAAGGAAATTAATGCTCACAGCTCCACAGATGCAACTACAAATGAGTATAAAGTTTGACCAACAATTTGACTTCAGCCTCTTCCTGAGATCTTGCCTAAGCCATCCCTAGAGTACTGACCACAGACAATGTGAGTTATAATGTGTGTTTTTTTAAACCACTAAGTTAATACTATTATTTTTTTCATAGAAATGTATGACAAATAGAATCTCAAAGCTAGAATATCAGATAATGTGTCAATAAAGCTATTTTTAAACCTTGGTTATGACTTTTGAAAATATCCAAAAGTCTAATAAACCTCTTATAATAGCCAGCTTTGTGTTACTATAATGGAATACCTGAGGCAATTAACTTCTGAGATACAATTTTTCTTTCACTTATAGTTCTTGGGTTCTGATCCAAGACTGGGTGACCCCACTCCTTTGGATCTGGTGACAGTAATGGATGGCAATGACAGCCAGGATGTATTGGAGCAAAACACACACATTATGAGCCAGGATGGAGAAAAAGGATAGAGAAGAGAGCAGGGTCCCACAATACCTTTCAAGAAAGCATTGGAGTGTCATTATTTCCTTCATGCACATGTCCACAGTAACCCAAGGATCTGTCACCAGGCCCACCTCCTAAAAGTTCTATCACCTTTCAATAGCACCACCCTGGGGTCAAAGTCTTTAACATTTCACATTTTTGAGGCCACTCAACCAAAGTGTAGCTTCCTTACATTGGCTGAATAAAGAAAAGAAAGAAAAAAAATTTCCCAGAATCAGCAATGAGATTATAAATACTGTTTCTCTAGATGTAAAAATAATGAGAAGCATCTAATAAACAGATGAAATCTATGTTTCTTGAAAATTGCAGCTTGGCAAACTTATAGTAGGTTACAGAAAATCTGAATGCCTTCCGTCTATTAAGTAAACTTAGTATTAATTTTTTCACAAACCAAATATGAGGCTTAAATTATTTCAAAAGTGAAAACCATCAGACATTTACAGAAGAAATCAATTTCTCCCAAACTCTGTTAAAGAAGTACTCTTTCCTCTACCCTCCACCCATCATTTGATTCTCTTCATTTTTTGCATGTATATTAAGTGAAGTATATCAGACACATAAGCTTAGATATTACAATTTTTCTCTTATATGAGAAATCTAGGATAAAGATAAAGAGACAGATAATAGGAAATAAAAGAATTAGAGATAGATAATAGGAAGTAGGGAGACAGATGATTCTCAAAGAGAAGTGATCAAGAGAGGAAGCGGGGGAGGGAAAGGATAAGAGATGAAAAAATGAATTAAAATGTGTTATGCATGTACCAACATCACACAAGAAATATAGACATTGTGTACTACAAACATGTACAAAAAAGGATTTCTTTTTATCTGCTAAATCTTACATCTCTAGTATGGTAACATGTCTAGATCAAGGTAGGGTGATTTTGTGGTTTAGGTACAGAATGTCCCACCAAACTCTAGTGAGCTCAGAAGTGGGCCTGCTGGAATGTGGTTGGATCCTGGGGACATTATACTCGTCAGTGGATTTATTTACTAAGGAGTTCAGCAGCCCATTGTTGTGTTAGGAGTAGGGCATAGTTAGAGGCAAGTCACTGGGACCTGGCCTGGAAGGGTGTATTTCCCTCCCTGGCTCCTCTATTTTCTCCCTTCTTTTGCTCACCGTGGTGTAACTAGTTTTCCTTCATGGTAGATCCTTCCACTACATTGTTTCTGGGTTTGTATCTTTGAATCATGAACTAAAACTTCTGAAACCATGAACCAAGAATAACTTCTTTAAGTTGTGTGTGTTGGTATTTTGTCTCAGCAATGGGAAAGTGACAAAGACAGATGGAGAAAAGGGAATAGCCACAAGAAACAAGATAAAACAAAGACTTCAGAAGAAGCAAGAAAATGTGGCTAGAAGTAACTAGGAAATATGAAAGCCCTCGGATACATTGGGAGTGAGCAGGAGTGTTTTTTTTTGTTTTTTGTTTTGTTTTGTTTTGTTTTTTTTTTTGTATTTTTTTTCTCTGCACATGAGGTTGCAGTATTTCTTAATTAACTATTCAAGGGAAAAGTAATTTCATAGGGAATTTGGAGATATCTAGCTGGCAGAAATCTAGGTTATAATTCATTCAATTTTGTGTACATTATTACTTTAAAAACCTATCTTTCTTAGTAGAGGGAATTCTCAGAGCGATAAACTTTCCATATCTCTGAGAGGAACTGTATGTAGTCATAACATGACTGCAGCTGGGGTAATTCAGAATAGCACGGTTTACCTTACAATTTTTATTTTTAATAAAGCCTGTGTTCTTCATTGACATCTAAGATATCTGCGGTCCCCTCAATGGATTCAAGCTTGTGGAGATCAGAGAAATTCAATATTGTTTCTGGATCAGACTCCAGTAGTTGACAGCAGTGATGTGTTTACTGGGAATGTAGTGAGTACAACAAGGTACCACTTATGATGTATCAAGAGGAGTTTTCTTCATTTTATTTGCATAATCATTTGCAAATGGCTATGCAGATGCGTATTTCTTGTTTCTACATCTGGCTATAGATTCAACATTTTCTTCTGAAAGTTACTTTATATATTTTCTCTCCAAATCTTTGCTAATTCTGTTTGCTCCTTTGTCCTTTCTCAGAATGGGAAATCACTTCGATGATTTGATTTAAAATTATCTAATTTGACAATCAAAAGCTGTTTACTATTCTGTTTTCTGTGTAATCTCTGTATGACTTCACCGAAACCAGGTTTAATGTGTAGCAAGGCTAATTGAAAGGGACACATTACCTAGCTTGGAGTGAGTCCATCCCTCTGCGTAGTTTATTCTCCATGACTCCGTTGTTTTCCTCACAACAAAGGCATATTTTGTGATGGAATAGCTGCAAGGTAAGAATTGATCAATGTCCTGGTATGCTTTATTTGTAATGGACAAGATTTCATATGCAAAGTGATTATTATAATAGATAAATGCTTTCATTTCCACGAATGAGAAAGGGCACAAAACTTAGGCTCCATAAAATAGAATGAAAAAATTGCAGCAGAGCAAAAGATGTTTGTGTCACATGATAAAGCTACTTTTAGGAGAAATTAATGAATGTAAAATAAGGAAAAAAGGGAGTGAACTTCCAGGTAGAGTGTGCAGGATACTGAAAGGGACAGCCAGAGAATGAAAATATGATAATTTCATAGTAGTTAAGAGTGTGAAGGGAAATTTGTGTAAAGATGTAGCATGTGTACATAGTATCTATTGTATACAGGTAGTATTGACTAAAAAAAATAGAAAAAAATTAACTTGAGGTATGAAAATTCTGCATGAAGAATTCAAAGTCTAATCTTCTTTTCCTGCACTTGTTCTTGTTATAGCACCGTATTTATTTAGGCATAGTGAAGGCAGAAACTATGAGAACAGTTCATTTAGCTATTCCGGGCCACAAAGAGGTGTATTCCCCTTTCCTTCGCAGCAGTGTGATCATTTTAGTCGTGAAAGATCTGAAATTCTGTACCAGTTATTGAGTGTTCTATGTTTCGACTAAGCAGGCCAAAGTTCCATTTTACATTTTCAAATAAAAAACAACATCTAATTTGAATTTGCTATGAGGAGGATCCCTTCTTATCACCAACCTTCTGTGTGCCATTGGTCACCATTAATGGGTGGCATGTGTCAGAGGTCAAGGCACTTGGAACTATCAGTTAAGTATTTCACTTATTTTAAATACCAATGAGTCAATCTATGATACTCATTAGTACTTAAAAAATCACCAGTTAAATTAATTATATTAAGCAGAAAAGATTCTTTGAACTATTTTAACTTATGTTAATCTGAAAGAGCCTAATTTATTATATATGATGTTGATTAAGTGGATATCATCTTAATAAGTCTTGTCAGTTATAGTTCTCCACTGCATGAAAATCATTGAGCCACAGCATATCAGAGGCTAATTATAAAAACTGAATTTTCAATTTGCTTCTCACATTATAATTACCCAACTATTGTATATTATTTGCTTGGAGTCATTTTCTCTGTGTAAAATTATTTTCTTTTTCCCAGAAAAAGGCAACACAAATAGTCTCAAAGAATCAGAGAATTGTGATATTGAAAGACCTATTTCTATATTTTTAATATTCATCTCACTATAGAGAATTCTGGGTAGTAAAAGGATGTTTATACATACAGTAAGCTCACAAAGGTTTGTAAGTAATATATTTATACAAATGATTGTATTTCAGGAGACACATCCCTGAAAGTCAAGTCAATCAATATAGATCACAGCAACAAAAAGCACACAACAAAGTAGGGAAGAAAGGTGCTTTCACAGTTATCACATCCAAACTCTCAATGCATCATCCATGGACGATAAATCCCTAGACCAGTGCTGTAAGTTTGATATTACAATCCCCATTTTATGCACAATAGAGTCTAGTGCCAAAGAGCAATTTACATAAATCCCCTAATTGAAAAATAGTAGATTCAGCCTTCATACCTAAATTTGTCTAGTCCTGGCACCTTTGTTCTTTCCATGTAATGTGAGTCCTAGTCTACTCTATGTCCTTTTCCTTTACCACTAGCCCAGGCCTCATAATACAATGACAGAGTTGGCCAAATTCCTCAGGGAAATACCACCTCCCCCTTTAACAAACTCATAATGTTATCAAAGAGGAAATCAACTAGTTTGTGTGAATTGTTCTTAGTTAGCCCAGGCTGATTTTTGCAATCATTACTTTTCCTAAGTGCTTTCTAAAAATAATAACATGTAATTATTATTATTAAAATGCATACCACTCCCAATATAGAAGGCACTAGGTATCACCATCATCATCATCATCATCATCATCATTTTAGAAGTGGTTAACTGAACACTGAGAGGATAAGTCACATGGTCATACTGCAAGTTGTGTGGCAGTTAGGAATTAGAACCCAGATAGTCCGCATTGTCCATGCTCCTAACTGCTGTGTCATATTGCTACACTTAACCACATATTTAATAATTCACTCTGAAATATTGCCAAGGATTGCTCTCACACTTACTAATGTCTATTTTCCATATTCCACCATTTTTCCCTTTTTGATAAATGGGGCACTGCTTGTTCAACCACAATATCCTGGTTATTCTTTAATTTTCTACAAGTTCTCAATAGCAAAATGTTTATGCTGATTGCTACAATTCATTTGTATCTAGAGCTGTGGATTATTTTTAAAAATTTGAATACTGCTTCCAAAATTCCTTGTCTTTCATTTCCCTCTTCTCCATGTCGAGTCATTCTTTTTAGTTTTAATATTATTACTTTTAATATAGAAGGAGCTAAGACTTTGGGCATTTCTGTTCCTTTTCATCATCTTCATATGTCTTTGCCACAAATAGAGAATAACTCCCTTCCTGTCTGTCTACATAAAGCAAAATTAGAACAAGCTTTTTGTAATTATGAGAAATAAAATCATGTATTTCTGTGGCTTTCAAGTAGTATTACAGTCAGGGATCCACGCTTGTCTGAATTCAGCTCTTCCATGTAACTTCTGCCCTCTGGGAAAACACACGCGTACAAATACTCATTCACGCAAAGCAGCAGTAAATGAACAATCAAGCACTCCCTCATCATTGCTTCACAAGTGCCTCAATTGCTGGCTATCTGAACAGGGCTCCTCTTCAAAATATCAGTGAGAGCCACTGGCGCTTCCAAAGTCCGAATCCAAATGTCTCTCTGCCACAAAGGACAAGAGATAGGACTGATGTGAATTAGTTTAGTATGTCATAAAAATATTTCCTGTGTAATGACCAATGTACATAAGGAGAGAAACCAGTGGATACGTGCAGAATGTCGCAAAGATCTCTTCCTTGATATAAGTTTCTACGTGAACTAGTTAAAGCATTTCCGAAATTGGATCAGGGTCTCTTATATCCATTTGCCATGCAAATACCGGAAGTGTTTGTTCCACAACACATAAAACTGCAACTCCTCTTCCATTGAAACTTCTGGGACGCTCCATCCAATCAACAGTTTCATGAGTATGACAGACCCCAGTGGCTATAGAGCTAACCATAGCAGCTTCTTGACCTCTGGATTACAGATCTAATGGTGTATCCTTGAAATCCATAGCCTGCTGACAGATCTTTAATTGTGGTTCTTCTGGTTTTTGTTATGTTATAAGCATATAGTTCTTTGAGTTAAATATATACACATGACAAACTAAGAAGAACTTGTAATGGACACTAAACTCCCCTGCCCAAAACTTTTCTATTTTAAGATCACCCCAGAGTCAATCGATATTGTGCCTTTCTGTTTAACTCTCATACAACTCTGTAACTCTGAGTAATAGCTTTATGCTGCTGTTTCTTGACTTCTGAATTTAAGAAAATTAGAACCATTGTCATTGGACTCTGGGGTGCTGGAGTGTCCTTTTAGAGGTAATTTCTAGCTTCTTTATGTCTCAAAGAACTGAATAAAATGAGCATAAATGGTGGCAAAGTTCATATTAAGTGCAGGAAAAAAAAAAAACAGGCTCTGCTGACCAAGTTTGAGATTAAAGGCAGCAAGTTTGTGATTAAAAGAGAAACTCTCTGCAGTGCAAGTTTGGGCCAAGTAAAGAAAAAGGAGAAAAAAAAATAGCAAGTCCTTATATAACCCGCAGCTTTTACCCCTTCATCCTCCCAAATGTTGGTACTTTTATCATATTAGTTACTTTCTAACCCTACATTATGCGTAAACCTCCATTTGTGTTCCGTCACATTCAGCAGTAATTCTTGAGACCCGATTATGTAACTCTGCATTATTATTGAACTCCACTCTTCTTTCCAACTTTTCTCCATCTTCTCATGACCTCATTTCTGTCGACTAGCATCTCTGCTGCTGCAATATCAACAGCTGATGTCTCCAGAGAAGGGCAGTCCTATCACTTCTTTAAAAGTACACTCAGGATGGCATGTTACTCTGCTACTCATCACTGTACATGGATAAGGACATTGACACTAAAGGCAGTTCTTATTCTATAAACAATTTCAAATAATCCTCTTGTTTTTATTCATCATCACTTCTACACTCTAATACCTGTACCTCCCAACTGTAAGATCAGACCTACAAAATTAGTCAGAAGTCTTTGCAGTCTTGCCCTTTGGTTGTTTCTTCTCCTATTTGACTTCATTCACCAGTATTTCTATTTTCCTCTTCTAGAAATTTGTGGAAATATCTTCAGCACTGGTGACCCCCTTCACATTTTCTTCCATTTTGCAGACTTATTTTTGTATCAGTTATTCATAAACTCAAATGATATTACCTACAAACAAAACATAAAACTTCAGCGGCACCCAGTCGTAAGTACTTGTGTAGTTTTTTTCTCCTTGGTGTCGATTTGAGTTGAACTCAGCTGATTTCACTTTGGCTCCTTCTTGCTCTGTAGCTTCAAATGCATTATATGCAAATCTTGGCTTGATGCCCTCACATGTCTAAGAGGAGGCTGTTAGCAATGCAGTTCTGCTCTGTTCTGTGGCTCTGTCACCTATTCCAGCAGCCCAACTCAGGCATGTCTTCATGGCAAAGATAAAAGAACAAGCAAAGTAAGTTTTACTAGTATTTTCCAAGCCTGGCTTGTGTTTGCTAGCATCCTGTCTGCCAAAACAAATCATATGAACAATTACAGAATCTGACCAGGAGAGCAATACAAAATTTTAAAACGAGAGATGTGGTGGGTGAAAAATAAAGGTCATGTTTTAAATTATCTTACTGAATTATTTGCATCCTTTACTCTCATGTTAATAGCATCTTGGTAGGGAAGGAAGGCAGGTATGAATGCTTAGTGCAGCAAACTGAACTGGAAGTCTCTGGGCTCTTTCCAGTCACGTGCTATTGTTAACTGTGCTGTTTTCTAGGCCTGGAATACCTCTTTCCCTTCCTGCATCTTTTAATTTTTTGAAGCTCAGATCGAATGCCATTACTTCATGGAAACCTTCTAAAAATGATATCAATTGTCGTTGCCTATTTATTATGCGTTTCCCATTGTTCTAATAATAGAATTCCAGTTTTACTTTGGAGATCTGTCATTCTGTATTAGTCCTTAGGGTTTCCCATGGGACAGGAACCAGTGTTCAACACAAAGGATGGGTGTGTGGTCTGACGGTGATAGCGACTCTTTCAGACATAGACACATGAATCAACCTGGGTCTTAGGCCGAAAATAGTAGGCAAAAGACTGAGACTTTTCACTGGACTTATCAAACTGTTAGGTTACAACCCCGAAGCTTCTACTTGTCATCTTTCTCACGACATGGGTGGAATAGCCGTGGAATAAAGGTAACACAAGAAAATAGAATCAAGTGAGTGAAACAGAGATTCTGAACCCATCTTCTGAACATCTAGATCTAGACGGAATATTTTCAGTTTGTTTCAAGGACTTTGAATATTCTGAGGCATTTCCATTCCTTAAAATGAATTTCATTTTAATTTAGGCGCATTACTTAGCTCCAAATGAATTCTGACTTTTCCTAAAAACCAAGTAGCTGCCTCTTGTTTACTATGGGTATTAAGTACACATTTTATGAGCCTTATTCTATTTTTATGGCTAGAATCCAGCATTTTGAAAAATTTATTTTTTTAGTACATGTTTGCAGTACATGAAATTTATATTCATCTTGGGGAATAGGTACATGTGCATTGCATATCTTGATTCTTTTTCATTCCTCTTCCCCTCCCCACCTCCTTCTTTCCCTCCATCTCTACATTCCATTATTTTTATTATTATTATTTTAATTCATGTTTGTGACAATGTTTATATTCATTGTGGTTATTTGGTAAATGTACATGACACATCTTAAATCTTTTTATGTCACGGTCCCCTCCCTCTCCTCTCTTCACCCTCTGTCTCTTGGACTCCTTCCCATTTGCAAAACATTTATTTCCCAGTTTCCTTTTATCAGTCTTTTACTTTTCTCTTTATTTGCACTTTGCATTACTCATATGAGAGAGCTTTTATAGGAGCACATATCCATTGAAGTTGAAGGGAATCACCAGGTGGGAGAGTTTTATCTCATTTCTTGTCTCTGCTGTGAATATTCTAATATGCCCTCTAGTTGTCAAGTCTATAGTAAACTACTACTGAAATTTATTGCTTCTGGTATTTTGTGATGAAGATGGGCAGAAACTTTAAAAAGCAGTACCAATCATGTATTTCACAGCTCACAGCACTATGTGATGTTTATGAATTAATATTTACTGTAAAGATTTATGTTGTTAATGTCTAAGTATGTTTCGTTCCTCGGTTTACCTTCTGACCCTATGATAATATCCACCACAGATTAGGAACTCAGATAATATTTTTTTGCATGAATTAATGTGGAAAACAGATTCTGTTTTATTTTTCTTTATAAACCTACACAAATTAACTCAGTATTAAGAAAAATGACATAATCTGTCTCAAGCCATGAATTTATTATTTCACGCCCCATTTCCACTATTCCATCCTTCTCTTCATCTTTACTCTCAGTCTAAAATGACCTTCAGATTCATAGTCAACATTATTATGAATTCAGAGCTTCTTAATCTTCTTAGAGTTTAAAATCTTTTTTATTTTTGTTTAACATATATCAATTGTGCATATTAATAGTGTTCACTGTGGCTTTTATATATGCATGCAGCATGTACTGATAACATCTAACCTCCCTAAATCTGCATTCTCCCGCTACACCTTTCCAACCCCTATCAATCACTATTCATTGAGTTTTTTTGATGTATTTGTCCTTGATTATGTTGCCTTTTTTTGTAGTTTCTACATGTCTTTTTAAATTAGGGACCTTCATGTGAAGCTTCATTTGCTTTGTGTAATGCCTTCTCTTTTGCTTATTCAGTGGAATAATTTGTCATTGCACAGCCCAGACTGCATTTCTCCAGACTTCTTTCCTTACTTTAATTTTATTTCCTCTTCAGGTTTCAGGTCATTTAATTATAACTACTTTGCCTATGACTTTTCTGATCTGAAAGTCAAGGGAAACACTACCTTTGCCCTGTATCAATACCACTGTCTTTAGGAGACAAGAATGAGTCCCAGAGATATTATTCTGGAGATAAAGATACCTCTCCTGTGGCTTCCATACATAGTTTATTTAAGAGAAAGACCTGAAACTGTGTGCTCTAGGGAAGGCTGTCTCTATTCTAGCCTCCAAATTAAAACTTTAAATAATTTTTAAAAGGAGTGCTGTCCTCATGCATGCTCCCATTAAGATATTCAGGCTTTGCCCTCTTTCATAATTCTGCCTCTAGATTACCAGGTCTAACCCCTCTATGATCTTCATTCATTTTAGTTTCCGTAAGCAACCACATTTCCAAAGGCCTTCTCAATTCTAATGCTTACATTCCTTTTACGAAACACTTCCTTGCTTCTTTGAGTTCCTGAACACATGCTAGTGTACCTGCTGAACCTCATTGGGTGTCCTTAGCAAAAATCCTCCCATAATTTGGACTGCTTCCCTATAAATTCTCTTATGTTTCTTAGCTCCAAAGAAAAGTGAGCTCTCCCCTTGTGCAGCAATGCCCCTACCACCTTCTTTCTTGGCGATTGTACTCTCTTTCACAGTCTTTATACCTTTAATCTAGGAAGCCAGTTCCCTTGCCATTTCCAGACCATTATTCCTTTTATTTCCCTAAAAGCCCCAGATATATTTAAGGTGTAGAATTGTCAGATTACACCACAACCTTTTTCATTTACAACAGACACCTGCTAATATTTGATAATAAAAGGGAACATTTCTTTATCCTTAAAAAAAGTTTAATTCTTGAGTCATGTATATTTTCCCTAATACTAGTTCTATCGAAATTATTGATGATTTAAATATCCACATAGATTATCATTTAATAAGCTATTCTATTTAGCATAATGGTCTTATTTTTTATGTACTAAATGTTTTCTACTCAAGTACTTTGTATCTATCTATTTATCTATATCATTGGTAACTGTTCTGCTGTTTATCCGACACATTCCAACATCCAAGATTATTCTCCCTACTTCCCCAGCTAGAATTATTCTTTGACCTCACTACTATCTGTAGCCCATTGATATCAAAATATTTTCACTGTCTTTATTCCCTTGATGGCTTTATTTCCTTTCTTACCTACTTTTAACTTCTATGGCCTACTGTTTTAGTTACTTTTCTCATTGCTGAGACAAAATACCTAACACCCCAAATTAAAGGAGGAAAGTTTTATTTAGCTCACAGTTTGTAGAACTTTGAATTCGTAGTCAGCTGGCTCCAAGGCAGGGTGGCGTGGCAGAGGGGCATCACAGTGGAGAGAGAGTTCAGGGTGGGCAGAAGGCAGGCAGGCAGCAAAGCCGCAAAGTGGTAAGCAGCAAGCAATGACAGCAGCCCTCTTTCTGTCCTTTATATTCTATCTGGGTTACACACCTTTAGGGCTGTTAGCACTCACACCCAAGGTGGGCATTCCCATTATCCACATGCAGAAATATACCAAACCAATAAGTGGACTAATTTAGTAATCACACCCTTAATCCCAGCCTCACACACTTAATACTAAACTTCATCCCAGCATCACACACTCTAAATCCAGCCACCTCTGAAAAGCCCCACCTATGACCACATGAGGCTTTGGGGGGGACATCTAGACACAAGTCATAACACTTACCATCATGCTTACTGGCTTATACAGACTTACAACCCCTTCGGCATTCCTTTTCTTCATCGTGCACTCACAGCAAAATAACATTCTTGGTAAACCTGGTTCACCAACTACTCTCTGTCTAAACATACGGTGCACAGCGTGGCTTGGGAAAAAATACATAATTATGCTCAATTTTCTCACTTCAATTTGTGTCTACTCCAAAGTGATATGTACATTCTTCACTGCAGCTGTGTCACATTTAGTAAACCATTTAATTTTTCACTCTCCAAGCCAATCTCTGTACACTTACTTTTCTATCTTTCTACTTCATTGATGACCTTCCTTATTTCTTTTCTGTGAAACGGAATCAGTTAGAACAAGAATCCCTTACTGGCATGTCACTTCTACCTACTACACTGCTTCAGAGTCTAGTACATATGTTCAGCATTTCTTCTTATCGACATAGATGAAACATTTGTGCACAATTCCTACGCTGTGCTCCAGGTTCTATCATGTATCACCTAAGTGAGGCCACAGTCCCAGTAAGCCCCTCCCTTTTTGCTGCAATATTATTTTCTCTATTTATAAGGTTTTCCTTATCAGAGTGGAAATACACTAATATGTCGCATATCTTAGAAAAATATTTTTCTTGATGCTCCTTCTTCTAATCATCTCCATATTTTGCTCTCCTTATCGTTACCTTTCTTGTATCTTCCCCCATTCTACTTGAACTTCTTCAATTTGGGTTTTTATTCTGAAGTTCACCACAGAAGAGCTTGTAAAGATCACTGATGTTGTGCATTTTGCTAAACTTAATGGTCCATACTCAGCAATTTACATTATCCATTTGATAAAATTGATAAATATCTTCTCTTAAGAACACCGTCTTCATTTGGTCTTTAGGGCCCACATTATTTTGATTTTGTTTGTATGTCATGAGGTAATGTTTTGTGCAAGTAGGAATGATTTAACTTTTTTCCCCTCTAATTTGCCTTCTTTTTCCTTTTTTTTTCTTGCCTAACTGCCCTTGCTAATACTTCCTCTACTGTGTTGAACAGAAATGGTGCATATGGACGTATTTGTCATATTCCTGATCATAGAGAAAAAGCTTTTCACATTTTGCCTTTGAATATGTGTTAGATGTGAGCTCATCATATAGAAATTGTATTCCTTCCATATTTAATATATCAAGGGTTTTTTGGGGGGGGGTTTGCTGAGGATGGAATTCAGGGACTTGCACTTGCTAGGCAAGCACTCTACCACTGAGTCCAATCCTCAACCCCTGAGAGTTATTTTAGAGCACAGAACGATATTATATTCTGTACACTGTTTTTTATGCATTTATTGAGATAATCATATAATTTTATTTTTTCTGTTAATACAGATTCTTACACTTATTTATTTGTATATGTCAAACAACTTTGTATCCCAGGAATAAATCTCACTTGATGAATGTGTATGACATTTTTGATTAATTGTTGAGTTTAGTTTGCTAGTATTTTACTGAGAAATTGTGCATTTATATTCATCAAGAATATTGACCAGTACTTCCTTTATCATGCAGTATATATGCCTGGCTTTGGTGTTTTGTAAGGCTATCCTCATAAAAAAGGTTTTAGAAGTCTTCTTACTATTCAATTTTGTATTGCTTGAGAAAATGTGTGTTAATTCTTCTTCAAATATTTGGAAAAGTTCACCAGTAAAGTCCTCAGACTCTAGAATTTTCTTTCTTGGGAGGTTATGGCTACTAATTAAATTTTTGCACTCATTATTGATCTGCTGATATTTTCTATTTCTTCATGGTCAGCCTTGGTAGGTTGTACATTTGTAGGAATTTATCTTCTTCTAGATTATCCAAATTGTTGGCATACAGTCATTCCTAGAAATTTCTTGTGATCCTGTGTATCACTTTGGTATGAACTGTAATGTCACTTCATTCATTACTGATTTTATTTCAGTTCTCTTTCTTTTTTTTTCTGTTATTCTAGCTAAAATTTTCTCCAGTCTGTTTAACTTTTTTTGAAACATATTTCTTTCATTGACCTTTTCTGTTATTTTTAATCTCTTTTTCCATTATTTCTGCTTTGATATTTATTAATCTCTGATATTTATTAATCTCTTATTCTTGGATGGTTCTTCTGGCTAGTTTCTTGAGATATAAAATTTTTTCTGGAGATATATATATATACATATATGTACACATATACACACACACATAAGATATTTCCTTGATGCAAGAACTTATTACAATAAACTTTCCTGTTAAAACTCTTTTACTGTATCACATAAGTTTCAGTATGTTGAGTTTCCATTTTCATTTATTTTATGATGTTAGTTTTCATTTTGCTTTTAGTGTTCTCTTTGGGTCATTGGTTTTCAGGGGTGTTTTGATTAATTTCCGCATATTTGTTATTTTCCAATTTTATTCCAGTTATTGATCTTTCATTTAATTCCATGAGATTGGAAAATAGGCTTCACACAAATTCACGTTTCTTAAATTTGTTAAGATTTGTTGCACTGTACAAAATATGATCTACTCTCAAGAGTGTTCTGTGTACACTTGAAATAATGTGTGTTCTGCTGTTTGTTGGATGGAGTGTTAGGTTCATTTGGCCTACAATATTGTTCAAATCAGGTGTTTCTTTATTGATTTTCACCCTGAATGATCTATCCAGTTCTGTATTTTGAGTTTGTATGAGTAGGACTACTGTTTGATTCCCTGGGTGGGGGCCTGGAAGGTGTGCCACAGATGTGGGCCTGGACACTTTATCCATAAGGTAGAAAAGCAAAAGGAAGACTATTGGACCAGAAGAAATTCAAGGTGAGGGAAGGTGAGCAATGGGTAATGTAAGATGGTTGTGGTCAATGTATGTTATATGCATGAATGAAAATATCACAATGAAATCCAATCTTTTGTATAATTAATATGCATTTTAAAACTACAAATGTACTAGAAAAAATATGTAGATTTTAACTGTGCTGCAGTAAAGAATTTCCCAAGCAAGATATGAAAATATCAGAAATTATAAAGAAACTGACAGGTTTGATTAAGAAAAACAAACTTCTCTTGGAACAAATTGATAATTCAAGGGGGAAAAAAACACCAAAATAAGAGGCTGTTTTTGAAACATATGTAAATGACAAAGGATTAATAAAATATGTAAATATTATTTATAAATTAATGAGAAACAAGCCACCAAAATGAACAAAAATTGCCAGAAGAAAATACAAAATGCCTACTAAAATTTTGGTCAGTATTCAAATAAATTTCAAATAAAAATAGTTTTAGATATCACATCTTAATCTTCAGATTTGCAAAAAAAACACACTGGAAATTGTAAAGAAATTGAACACCTTCATGTATTTTATGTTAATGTAAGTTTGCATAGCTTTTAGAGGTTAATTCGGCAGTACTCAAACATGTTTTCATTTTGTATAATGAGTTTACTCTAAAACAACTACACTTCAAAATACAAAATTGAGCACAATTAATTTGGTGGTACTCAAAAAATATTTTCACTGTGTATAACAAGTTTACTCTAAAGTACACAAAAATACTCACAAAAATTGAGCACAATTATATTCAAATGGCTCATTGTTTTTTAAAATCAAATCTAGGAACTATCCAAGTTTCAATCATAGGAGGAATAGTTAAGTGAAATGTTAATATATGTCCTAAGGAATATGAAAAGCATTAGATAATTATGCCTATATAAATATGGAGAGGTATCTGTAATATATTAAGGTTTTAAAAAAGGCAATTTGAAAATATTCTGCTAACTCACTCTCATAACCAAAATAGAAAGAAAGAAAGAAAGAAAGAAAGAAAGAGGCAAGGATATATAAGTATAGAAGACCATACAAAATATAATTATACCATGCAGATAACAACGATAATCTCCAATTATGAAGTTTTAGCTAGAAGAGAATTAAGGTGTGGAACTTCGGATTCTCATTTTACTTAATTTTTTTACAATGATATATGTCATTTTGGTAAATTGGGGAAAACAACATAAAAGAATGAAAGAGAAACCAGCAAAAATTTTACATTTTGTTACATACTCTCTTTGTTCATACACATTTCACAAGTTTCCCACATGACTTGCCCTCGTAAGCTGGACTAACATGTCAGTGAAAATACAGACTCTGACAATTTTGAGCACACATATTAAAAATCCAAGCCCTCCATTCAATAATATCTACTTTAAGCATTCATTGCAACCTTGCTGCTTCAATTATGTGGTACCTAGAGTATAAGTTGGTAATTTTAATGTTCACCAGCCAATATAGAAAATTCAAGTAATAGATTCACCTAGGGAACATTCAGAGACTGGGGGATGGGAACAGAATTGGTCAAAATTCTCATATAGTCCTCAAAGTACAGTAAATAATCTGTATTAAGGCAAAACATTTTCCTCAATTTACAGGATAATCTTTTACCCTACCTACTAAGCTCAGTGAGTCTCTTACTTATTGTTTATATCAACTGGTCTCTTAAAGGTCACTTTGGTGAGAGGGAAGTTATGTAATTTAATGCACTAAACTTTTAACAGATGAATACATGTCAAACACAAATATTCCACTTCTGAAATTTGTGGGTTTTAAATTTTAACTTTTTGAGAGTAATATTTAACCACTGAACTTAACACGTAGTCAATTAAAGTGACTTCATACCATGTAAAAGGCAGACTTTGAGGGGATTTTTTTACTTTGCTAAAATTCTGCTGTATTTGCTGAGAAACCAAATGCAAATCAACATCTAGAGTGCTATATTTATAATTCCTAAAGATAAACGACAACTTCCATTTGATTAAAACAGGAGTGCATGCAGTATTAAAAGCTTCTTCTCCCCATGGCACCTTGTACCAATTTCTTTCTGTCCATAAAAGTCACCCTATTTACTCTGGCATATATAAAATATTCAGTTTTCCTGATTTATTATTATGTCTGAGTGACACCTAAAAAGTAGAAAGTGGGTGGGAATGCAGATCTCTTGCTGTGCTCTAAGTGCAGTTATAGGACAAAAGGTGACAGTCTAGCACTATGCATGCAAGGGCGATGATTTCTTCTTGGACTTATCCTCAGCATGTAGCGGGCCAGAAGCAGGTTAATGTTCCATGTGATTTCTCAAACAGGTCAGGTTGTGTGACAACAACTTCCCTTAGAGATATATCTTTAAAGATCTGGTTTCTAAAAGACAATGCACACAGTGGTGAGTTACTTAAAATAATTGAATTCTGGGCATCTGTCCTTAGAACAAGCATGGAAAGGATCAGTGGTGATGGTTTGGAATTATTCCAGATCACATACAGGAGAAAGTCCAGCGATGACAATATTAACTTAAATTTGGACCCAAAGATGCGACAGCATCTCTATCTTCTGTCATGACAGCTTTTTAGTGATTGGCCTCAGCAGTGGCAGGTGATTAAGCATCTTACTGGAGCTGGTCTATTTCCTTTGTAGGAGAACAGTAACATGTCACGTGAATAATGGATTTGAAGCAAAGTAGGATCAGAACAATTCTGATGTTCTCAGTACTTACCACACCCTCCCGTCTGACTTTTCTTTTATACATACCTGACTTTTCACTCACTATTCCACTAGTAAAATCTTAAAACCACAATTTGCTCATTAGAAATCTGCCTAAAACCCAGGATCATCCTCCATTTCCACGTATGTCTGTCAAAATATGCTATTTAATTCCACTTTAAAATATGATTCTCTGTGTGGTTTGAATTCAATTCAATCTATATTGATTAGTTACTGAGTCTTTTACTATGTGATGAAGATTTTTATTTCTGCGCCTTTGTGATACATCCATTTTCTCACATAACACACTTATGTTCTGTTAAATTTTCAGACTTTTATAACCCTTCTTTGACGATGAACTAACAAAGGGCCTAAAGATTCATATTTATCCTTTTTCTTCTTCATACTTTTAGCCTGTCAAAATGTAGTCGTAGTTTTGGTACTACAGTGTTGACAAATGTTTGTTGAATAGAATGACACAAAAAGATGACTACTAAACATATAAAATTGTTTCATTTAAGGGTGTATCTATACTTTACTTGTCCTATTAATGAAGAATATTTCATGAGACTTGTAAAACAATGCACTGTAATAGTAAAAGATTGATGGGGATAAAACCAAGATGAAAAGAGAAAAGAGAAGGGCTGACTTTACAAGGACTGCACTGTCATGACTTAATTATATACCAAAGGCCCCATCTTCCTGTAACCTCTCTTTGGGAATTCGGTTTCAATAGAGTGTATTGGTACGCACAAATGTTCACTCCGTGACAAGTCTCACTCCTTTATCCTATTCTTTTATATCTGTACTCATGATTTAGGCTATCTCATATATGAAAACCATTGAAACTGATGATTCACGAATGTGTATCTGTAATCCAAACTTCCATTTAGAAATCTGCATTCTTATATCAAAACTCTCACTTCTCATTTTCATTCATATAACTGAACTATCAAACCTAACGTGTCCAAAGTTTAGCTATTAAACTGTCACATTAAAAATATTCCTCCTTAGGTTTTTACCATCTCTGTTGATGACCTCTTTCACTTTCTCCAACCAATCACCTGGCCAGCACTCAACTGATTCTTCCCCTTCTTTTTCACTCCACATCTAATCCATCTAAAATATCATTAGTTCCACCTTCAAAAATATATCATGAAATTAACCACTTCTCACCATCTGCACCTTAATCACCTGGCTCCTAGCCATGAGCTCTTCCATAGATTACTGCAGTGGACTTATTGCAAGTGTCCTGGTTTTATTCTTTTATTCTTTTGTCAGTTTCCTACAGACCAGCTGGTATGATCCTGCTAAATCTAAATTAGATTGTGTTTATTCAATCATCAACATTCAACAAAATCATCATATTTTTTCTACCATTTTAGTTATAACCAAAAGTCTTTACAATGATTATAAAACCTATATGGTATACTCTCTGCATCTCCTTTCTGGCATTAGTCATCATTATTCTCATGCATTCCTCCTGTCGCATCACATCACTTTTGTCATAGTTACTCTTATATGAAAGTATACTGAGCGCTCTTCCACATAGAAACTGGCTTTGGATCACTCATCTACTCCAAATTCTTTCTTATTAGTTTGCTCTTACTCTCACATTCTTCATGTCTTTAGTTACACATTGGCCTTTGAGCAACACCACTGAATTGCAAATGTTCCTCAGATATCTTGTATTCCATCTCTCCCTTTTTTTTTTACTTGCAGTACTTAATATACCCTGCATATCACTTACATGTTCTGTTAATTATCTGTTTCCCTTTGTTGACATGAATTGTATGAAAGCAAGTGTCTTCCTCTGTTTATGTCCTAATGTAGTCCAACACCTGAAAGTACGTGGCAAGTTGTAGGTAGCCAATAAATATTTGTTAAACATGTTATTCACTAGGCAGGAAATCATTTTTTTTAAATATAAATTGATATTTTCTCTTACAGAAAGAGAAAGGGTACGAAAAATAAAATGGCTGAAGAAGCTCATATACCAGAATAGTAAATTTGTCACAGGAATGAGAGAAGCAATAGAAATTATAAGGGTTGGAAAAGACATTAGAAAAACTCTGGAACTCACGTTTGAGAAATTACTGCACGAATCCAAAATCATGCAAACATTTACCAAAAATAAAGGGATGAATGGTAAAAGAGAGAAAATGATAGGCAAATTAAGAGATATAGAAAGACAAACATAGTGTGATCTCATTTCTGTGTGTAGTATAAAAGCTAGAAGCCATAGAAGCAGGGCGTAATATGGTGGTTACCAATTGTCTGTACCAATATAGACAACAGTTGTCTACTCGGCAATTCAAAAAGGAAATTATTCAAAATATCTTACCACAAAAGTATTATAAATGTTTGGGAGATAAATATGTTTAACTTGATTTAACATCACTTCATGTACACATGTATTGAACATTACATGGTACCCCAGTAATATGTGCAGCTTTTGTGAGTCAGTTAAAAAAGAAAAATGAAAAGAGAATGGGAGGGTTGGACAAATAGCACTGCAGTACAGCGCTTGCCTAGCATGAGCCATGGTTTTGATTTTGATCCTCACCACAAAAATAAGGAAAGCAAGAGAGAAAATTGCTACAATCAACAATAAAGAGCTTGGCATCCTGACACTTATGCATAAATAGCACATCATAAAAATTCATACACCAATTCCCAAGAGTAAAATGGGGAGAAATGGAAATATATTACTTACAGAGACTTAACTCATGTGTTTTAGCTCACAAGAAATCAAGTAGGCAGAAAAGCAATAATGCAGGAATATTTTGAATAGTTAATAATGTTAAATTTATATATATAATTATGTACTCTGTAATTAGACAATAAACTTTCAAGTACTCACATACCATCATATTAAGATACAGACAAACCTTTACGGATTTGCTGAAGTAGAAGATGTACAGGTCAGATTTTCCAAGCACAGAGCTATAAAACCAGCAAGTAATATGAAACCTGAAAATAAACAGTCAAAAAAAAAATAGTGTAGAAGCTAACAACCACAAATTATTTGCTGTATGCTTCCATGTTGTATAGAAAATTAAATTTAAATAGTAGGATATCTGAAAAATGGAGATAAAGAAAAAAAATGTACCATAGGATTTGATCAAAACCATTTCAGAAGTTACATTATCTTTCAGAGTTAATCACTCATTATGAAATAATCAGAATAAGTTAACAAAAATTAAATTCAAAGCAAAAATGCAAACTGAAACGATATAAATGCTTAATAATGAAAATCAAATATTAACGATTATAAACACTGAAACAGCAGAACAGTTAAATACCCTTAAGAATTTGTGTGACAAAAACAAACTATATAACAGTCACTAGCTGAAACAATTGGCAAAGAATTGATAAATTACAAATACAGAAACTACAAATTACATGAGGAATGTAATTCTAAATACTAATGGTGTTTTCCCTATAATAGAATAATTTGCAAAAAAATTATTCAAACGAATTTACAATCTGGATTAAATGACTAAATGAAAAAATACAAATTGCCAACATTTCATCCAAGTGATAAGACCTAAATGATTAACTACTGTGGAAAAAAAATGAAAATATTTTTCAAAAAGCCAATCTTCTCTCAAATTTCCCACTCATGTGATTTCACAGCTAAGTTTTGAAAAACAGAAAACACAAAGATAGTTTGAATACTTTAAAAACAAATACAGAACAGAAAAATAATCAAAGCTTTCACAGTTTTACTAAATTTAGTATTACATAGCAAAATTTCACAAGCACAGCAGAATAAAAACTACAAAGTGATCTCACTTTATATTACTGATGTCATAAGTTTAAATAAAATACTGCATAGAACTTTTAGTAACATATAAGACAGCAGTATCTATCACTTTATGCCTCATCTTTCTCACTTAAACACAGGAAACCAACCTTAGAGGTACTTTGTGAGGGCCAAACATGGCGAAGGAAGGTCAATGTATCTAAAAGGGCTTGCAGAACAGTCTCTCATTTGCAGCAAATAAATAGATCGATAGATAATTGATAGAAAGATAAATAGCTAGATACATAGGTAGATAAGTGTCTGTAGGTAAAGACATAGATGCTCCTTGATTTGCAGTGGTGGTATGGTCTCACAAAATCATCTGAAATTGAAAATATAAATCCAAGCACATTTAGCGCACCTACCCTACCACCCAGCAGGTTAGCAATGCCGTGCGTGGCAGGGTACCAGTCCTTGCTGTCGGTGACCACGTGGTTGATTGGGAGCTGCACCCCCAGAGATGGTAGCCCAGGATAAGATCCAAATTCAAATTCAAAATGCAGTTTCTAGTGAATGTATGTGGTTTTTCATCATCATAAAGTAGAAAAATCCTAAGTGTCCCTAACATAGAGAATGATGTGCAGGAGTTTGCATTTATTTATAGTTAAAAGTTATACTTAAATTCGTGTGTGTGTGTGTGTGTGTGTGCGCGCGCGCGTGCGCACACGCACATGTGCATGCTATCAGGTCCTCTGTCCCCTAGGTGCTTTGTTGCTAACAAAACACATTATTGGTAAAAACAAAAGCATGGATCATACAGTAAAAAATCAATTTCCTCAACCTAAGAATTTTACTTGTATTTCTTAGAAAATGCTGAGGTTGGAGTCCCTAGAAACACGTCTTCCTATCAATTTGCCTTCCTTCTTTTATCTATTTTCCTCACATTTAAAAGTTAGTTCTATGACTATATCCTCAGAAAACCTTGAAATGTGAACAAAGCACATCAGGCCTTAAATTTTTCCTCCTTATTACAATCCAACCTCAATATCTCAGTGTCGTTTCAATCAGTTGCTCTTAAACTCCTTTCTCCCTTTAACCTTCCCTGTTTCTCTTTTCACATTCTTAGATCTAAGTCACCAAAGCCAAAATAATCCCCTTGCCAGATAGACTTCTTCCCAGGGAAAGTAAGAAAAGCTAGGAATAGAATCCAAATCTTAAATTAACAGGAGGGGAAAAATGCCAAAAATACAAAATCAAAAGTAATCCGTATCGTGTCATGTTCTTATGTACATACTGTGTGTGCACTGCACACATGTACACAATCTATACATAATGTACTAGAGTTAGACAACATTCTATGTCAGTGCAAACAGAATTACTGACTTTTTTTTTAAAGAAGATATATAGTATTTTGTTGTTTGAACATAATTTATTGAATTGCTTCCTGACAAATGGGTATTTAAATTGTTTATAGTATTTTTCTTTTGAAAATAGTCCAGTGAACATTTTTATCAAATATGTATTTTCAGTCTGTGAATATATTAGCACAATCTTAAACAAATAGAAATTTAAAACTTAGTTTCCTTAGTTCCATGTTTTTTTGTCTGTATGATCATTGAAAGTGCTTATACTCACTGTCTGGAGTTCCTGTTTTCCAACACATTCCTGAGCTCAGGAGCTTCTGATAGCTCTGTAATCATCTAATAAACACAAATCTCTTCTCTGAATACCTGGTCACCCCACATGTATGAATGCATTTATGTGTGTACATGAATGGAGTGGAATAAAGGTAATTAATATATCAGAGCTGGCCAACCCATGGTTTCCTCAACTGATGGGTATTTATTTATGTATTCGTTGTCTGTCTTCCCTTATCTAATGTACAATAAACAAGGTAAAGTACAGTGATATTGTTCCAGAAGGATATATTTTCAATGGTATTGAATGAGATTCATTGTTAAGCTTATGAAACCACTGGCTGCCAATGAATAGGAAGATAGTAAACTGTTAGAGGAACAAACTTACCTCTTAGTGCCAGCTCCAGAGGACATGAAGATGACAGCTGACCCACTTCCCCATGAGCACTTGGGTTGTTTTAGTTCAAGCAAGAATTCTTTTCTGAAAACCACACCATATATGTGTACGTGTGTGTGTGAGTGTGTGTGTGGTGGGGAGTTAGCTTATTTTGACAAGTGTGACATCATTTCCTTAGGATGCTTCTGGGCCTACTTACCTGAGGGTGAGAAAGAGTAGTATGATCTCCATGCTGCCCTGAATCCAGGCTCTTCAGTAGAGTACTGGGCAATTTTCTCACTGGACAGTCCGAAACCCACTTTGACAGAGTCAAATTTGCTGGATTAGCGTATCTCTTCTTAAAAGTGTATGTGCTTCTTTGAGAGCTATTGGAGCCACTAATCAGAGGATCTAATTGCCTGTCCCTGTGAGACTCTCAGCTGTAAGAACGGTGTCACTAATTTTAAAGGCAAAAAGTAAATGTCTGAACTTGTTCTATTCTTAATGGATGTGGTGCAGGTGTCATCAGTGACATTACCAAAAGTCATACCTATATAAGGATCACAGAGTGCCCTACTTATAAATGTAAAACTTCATTAGGGCACCCACCCACTGCCATCTCACTTTCCTTTTCAAAATGCTTTCTGCCATTTGTCAAGATCAGCCCTACAAGTCTGATTTTGGCAAACACAAGACATCTGCAGAGTAGATCAAACTTTGCAGGCAAAAAAGTCAATTGAGACAATGGCATAGTTAAAAGGAACACTTAAGATTACCAATTACAGGCCGGGCATGGTGGTGCAGGCCTGTAATCCCAGCACTCGGGAGGCTGAGACTGGAGGATCGCCTCAAGTCCGAGGCCAGCCTGGACTACATAGAGAGACCCTGACTCAAAAAAAAAAAAAAAAATGCCAGTTACACCTTGTATTTTTGCATATAAAAATAGTGAAAACATGGAATGCCGATTCTTTCCCCCACTATGCCACCATACTTTGATGCCACGCTGAGGTAAATTCATATGGATGATAAACATAAAAAGAAGGTGTGCACAAGAATTGCTTGCAGCTGGCCGGCAGCAAATAAGGACACTGCTTGATGAAAGATACATCACATGTAAAGCATCAGGAGAACTGCTGCTTGAAAATAGCAGCCAGAATAGAATTGTTCATGGAGTTCATAGAATGGCAAAGTAAAGATCTCCAAAGTCAAAGTCTAGTTTTCCATAAGCGTAATGAACACACTTGCAAAAATTGGCAAAACTACCTCTTTTAGAATTCTAGACATTAAAAATGTAAATAATCTGAGGAATTTTTACTGAAAAAAAAAAAAAAAGCCTGAACCTCAGTAAGGAAAAGGTCTGTATCTCCATTGCCCAATCCCTAGATGCACAATATCCTTGAAGATAAATGCCCAATGATCCCAAGAGTTGTCACAATCGGCGACCTGGTAGACACTGTGGGATGAAGCACGGGTTTCCAACTCTCCATAATATTTAATCCCTAAAGAACTGTCCCTATTTTACCCGTCTGACAACCTCCTGGTAAAGTTCCTTGGAAAAGACACAGAGCTTGTCTTTTTTTGATGTGATTCAGCATTCTCTCAGGTGTGAAAATCTTTTTATTGTTTCATGCGATTGTATTTTCTTTTCCTATGTAATTTATTGTTATGTGTTTGTGATACATAATTATTATTATTATCTTGGGGAACGTATGTTGCATCTTAATCATTTTCACTTCCCTTTCCCTCCTTCCCTCTTCCCTAATAGTCTTACTCTAGTTTGTTAGTCAAAAGCAATCAACAGCAATTCTTTAATATTGCAACTTCGTGAAGTGGTGGTATGAGTGGAGACAAACAAGAAATTACCCAAAACCTTTACATAAATACCTGAGAAATGAGATTTCTATAGTGGGCTTTAAAGAACTCTGTTTCTAAGGGTCTAGACGGCAATGTATACATGCAGGGCTCTGCAAGTCCCCAAGGAAACCTGAGTGTACTCAAAGCTTTTGCCTCTGACTAGTCTTGGAGTTCTACACGAATAGAAAATAAAAACTAAGGCAGAATTTTCAACTGGTCTCTGGGAGTTAAAGGCATGCCTGAGCCTATAGAGACCCTTAAAATATATGAGAAACACTGGTACAGGCATGTAAGTAGACCTCTGTTCAAACATCTGTCCACTACATCTGCTTAGATTATCAGAGAACCAGACTGATGGTATGAGGACGATGCTAGCTCAGTATGGCAGAAATGAACTCAGTGAAAGATGCTGAAAGGAATCTGTATGTATGGACCATATTTTGGCACATGGAATTTTATTTTCAAGTGACTAATGATGGCTTATATTCATATGAGATGTGCTTCTTTTCAGTCAGCTGAATGCCAGAAATCAGTAGATAATTACACTCTAGAGGGCAGTCTACACAGTAGCCAACACCAAGGCACCATTAACTGTCCTTGTCAGCTGCGAGTTTCCACTCAAACTCCATTCTTCACGAGAATGATCATGAAAGCCAAAGCACTAACAACCAGAGAACAGTAAGATGACTAGTCTTATAGCTGGTCCAATTTGCTGCAGCTTATTTTTGTTGTTATTGTCGAATATCCATTCTATAAAAACTTACCTAACTTTATCCCAGCAGTTTTCAATCCTCTGGGTAAAGAGGGATGATATGACCTCATCAGAATGCAGAACCAGGCACTATTTCTTTTAAATTGATCTTTTATATCACCCAAGACCAGCGGTGGGTATACAATTAAATGCCTGATATGTTCAGTTATTTTTAAATAAAGTCTTACCTGATATTAACTAGTTTATCCATGAGTAAAAAAGAAACAATGGAAAGTATTAGAAGACAGATCCCTACTTTATAACTTAAAAAGAAGGAATAGCTGAAGAAATGAATTCTCATCTATATGCCTTTCATTGAATTAAAACACTCACATTTTCACCTCTCTCTCTTTCTCTCTCTCTCTGACACACAATTGATTAAAATTCAAGCAGTAGATAAGATGATTAGTGAAAGCCATTATGTATTCCAACAGGTCCACTTTTGTATAACTATTTTAAACAGAGGGTCCTAGCACAGCTTCCTGTATTTTTATAACCCTTTCTCTTTAGACATGGTTGAATTTTTTTTCACATCTGACCAAATGGGGACAAATTTTAGTGTCCTGAATCCACAACTGCATGACACTGATCCAGCGACAGAAACATGATTAAAGCCTAGTGAACTAGAATCATAAGTTGAGTATCTTTGGAAATGGAGCAAAGAAAGAGATGCAGTCTCATTTCTATCGTGACACAGCAATGTGAAGGATAAGAACTTGTAGTGGGCATATTTTCTACAGTGTGGTGAAAATCAGGTTAAATTAATAAAATCAACACAGAGAGAGAAGTAGAAATGAGAGATAGGAAGTGAGAGCATCCATATGGTACTGGAGTTCATTACTCCAGTATCGTGGTGACCATTTGCACCACTGCCATTTCCATGGTTACATGAGGTGAGAGTCAGTCCTCTTGATTGCTTCAGCTGGTTAGAATGAAATTTCTGTCACTTCAAACAAAAAGAAGCTTGACTGACACAGAAATTTAACTACAGACAAACTAAAAGAAAAAAGGAAAGCATTGGGCAAAAGAAAAAAAAAAGATTTAAGAAAGAAAATAATGTTATATGGATTTTGAAGGATAAGTAGACTATTATGTGGAAAACAAGTAGAATTGTTTTAGTCAGAAAGACCTCAAATTCTAGAACAGAATTCAACTGTATTTCAGGGGAGAAAATTGGTTTAAGTGTAGGAACTTAGGCATCAATAAATAAATTCAAGTATATTTTTGCATGTGGTATGTGAAAGGGTAACAAGAATACATAATTTATGAAAGGGAAGTCTGTTCAACAGACTTTATTCCGAAAAGTATAAAAAAGAACCCCTACCTCACACCTTACACGAACATCAATTTAAAATGGAAAACAGATCTAAACACAGGAACAGAAACTATGAAATTCTAGAGGAAACCATAAGGGAAAGCTTCTTGACATTGATCTTGGCAATTATTTCTTAAATATGGCATCAAAATCGCAATAAACAAGAGCAAAAATAGACAAGCAGGACTGCATTAAACTAAAAGAAATCTGCAAAGCAAACTAAACATTAAACTGAATTATAAAACACCCTATGGAATGAGAGAAAATATTTGACACCTACATATCTGACAAGGGATTTGTTTCCAAACTATATAAGGAATATTTACAACTCAACAGAGGCATAACAATAATTGTAATAATGACAACTCAATTAAAATTGGTCAAAACTCACTTCCTCAAAGAATATCTAGAAATTATGGAAAAGAATGGCAAATGATGCTAAGCATCATTAATTCTCAGAGACAGTCAAATTAAATCAGCAATGATATATCACCTCACTCCTGTTAAATTGCTATTATAAAAAGTACAAAAGATAGCAAGTTTAGCAAGGATGTGGAGAAAAGTGAATCCTTATACACTGTTAGTGGAAATGTAAACTGTTGCAGCACCTATGGAAAATAGAAGTTCTTGAAAAAATAAAAATAGTAATGCCATATGATCCAGATATACCATTTTAGGTAGTATATAAAAAAGAATTAAAATTGAGATCTCAAAGAAAAATGTTCATGCCTAAGAATCACTGCAGTATTATTTAAATTAGCAAATATAGGGAAGTAAACTGTCTCTTGTCAAATACATTAATAAAGGTGATGTGGTATTTACACACGATGAAATATTATTCAGCCTTTAAAGGAAGGAAACCAGCTGGGTGTGGTGGTGTCCATCTGCAATCCCAGGACTCTGGGAAAAAAGGAAATCTTGATCTTCTGACAAAATTGATAAACCTGTAAGAAATTAGGCTACTTGAAATAAACCAATCGGAGAAGGAAAAATACTGTATGATTCCATGTATATGAGATATTTATAATAATCAAACATATAGAAGCAGAGGAAATAATAGTTCCTAGAGACAGGGTGTAGGAGGAAGAATGTGCTATTGGTCTGTGTATGTAAAGTTTCAGTCAAGTTGGGAAAAAAAAATAATTATGATGCCAGAGAAAGAGACTGTAGTGGCTCAGGGATACAAGTTGATATTGGCAATATTTTTTCTTTTTATTATGACCCCCAAAGATAAATGGCATTTGCATAAAACTTAAAACTTCTGCAAAGGAAATGATCAAATGAATGAAGATAAACCTGTTACTAGTTGCCCAGATTGGACTCCAGTTTGCCATTCACTTGTCTCACAGTCCGAGAGCTGAGATTTCAGTTGTGTACCACAGTTGGTGGCCCCCGCCTTCTCATTGCTGCTGGTGTAATCCTGGGCCCTGATCATGATGGTGTTTGAATACTAACCTAAGAAGTTTGGGGGAATTTTTTTCTTGTAGGCTGTGTGATACACTTGAGAGTGGCACTAGCTCATTTAGATATTTTTTTTTTTTAGTAGGAAGGTTTCTATAAATAAGATTAACAAAAGGAGACCAATAAGGTGACTATTATAACCATACAACTGAGATAAAATAAATGTCTAAACTAAGTAGTAGACTTAGAAATATTGATGAACTATAATTAATATGGTATGGAAATAGAGAAGAATATATACCACCTTGGTGAATGGGTGAATGCAATGGAGATGGAGAATAAGAGAGGGTCATAGTTGTGACAAAAGTGATGGTTGAGTTTGAATGCAACCAGGAGAAATAATTAGGTGAAGAATAACAACATTTAAGGTTTTTCATTACATGGAAGTCTGGTGTAAACACTCAATTTGAAATACCTAAACATATTTATTTGGAAGATATCTTTCTGGTTTTACACACACATACACACACACACACACACACACACTCACACAAATTTAGTCATAAAATGCATAGTTCCACTAATCGAAGATGATCCCTATCTTTAAGAAATACTGTGAACCAAGATTTCTACAAAATAGTTATATACTTCAATAAAATCACAGAGAAGAGTTCAGTTGAAAAATAACTACGAATGAAACCAGCACATTAAATTGACATCTCTAAATAATATATTTTTGTTTTCAGCAAAATATAAACAACTCTTTGGCTTTGTTGATTATTAATTTGTTCTCTCTCATGTACGCTTGAAAACTAAGATATATAATGATCTTGAATATGTAGCACGCTATGTGTATCTTGGTAGGTTTGGGTTGGTTGCCTTTACAGAGCACTGGAATGTGAAAACCTTTCTATATTAGTCAGTTTTTCCACTACTGGAGCACAAGAGCCCAAACTCACAATTTAAGGAAGAAAGGCATAATTTGAAATAGGGATTCAGGGGTTCGTTCCATCGTCAGCTGGCTCCGAGACAGAAATACCAGGCCAGCAGCTTGTAGCAGAGCAAAGACTCTTGGCTCACGACTGCCAGAGAGCAAAACAGGGACCGGATAAGTACCCCAAGGTCAGGCCTTGGATTAGTTAGCTTTCTTGTAGCCGAGATTCGGCCCCCGACACCCACAACTTAAAGGAGCAGAGTTTTAATTGTTCAGGGTTTCAGTCCATGATGGGCAGGCTCCGAGACAAAAAAGTCACAATGAACAGGCCTGTTGGAGCAAAGCTAATTTGTTCATGGTGGCTGGAAAGCAGAGCAGGGAAAAGTGTCAGAGGGGACTGAGGACCCAAGGAGGGACCATGCATCCTAACATAGTCTCCATGGTTCATCTAACACACACAGGTACCTCTTAATCAAGTTGAAATGTCAGGATTAATGGTCATACTTTTTAATAAATTTGAAATTATTTGGTAAACAAACTTGTTAATACTGTAAATGAAATTTAGGGAACTGTTATATCACATTTGTTTCTATGAGTCTGTATAAGCATTCTATTTGAACTTCCAATTTAAGTCATTCAACTACAGCCTGGAAATGTTATTCTTTGTATACTTCCTGAAAGTTTTTCACTTCTGGTTTAGATATAATTTAATATATACCCATCTTCACCAGTAATACAGTAGGTATAGAAGTCTCTTCACCTTACAATAAAATGATTTTTTAAGTTTCTTAGTTACTTTCTTTACAAATATTTATCCCTAAATATATTATGAGGTAGAAAGATCCTGCTGCAATTGCATTACATTAATTCTAGGCAATAACATACATAGTTTGAGAAGATAGTAGCTTTGAATAGGGTAGTGTATGACTACGAACACAAATGTATTGATGGCAAGCAACGTGTCTTCCTGTGTGACCTTGAGAAACTACTGAACAACTCCAAGTAACAAATTATCTCCATACAATGCAAGCCTGTTGTTATTTGAAAACACTCACACAACTGACTACAGTTAGAAACTCATATTTTTTGTTGCTACCCTGGTTAATTTCCTCTTCTGCATCTATCCAGATCAGTCTGAGATAAACTATCACTGTCCTTACTAAGCTGCTTTCAAAGGTTCTGTGCATAAGACTTTAGCACGAGGTTTTAACAGTTTCTCATTCGTCTGTTAGCAACCGTGGGTAGTAACGCACTTATTACCATAGTAAATGTTCAGTAAAGCTTTATGGCTCTGAACTGAATATGTTCCTGTTTTCATCCCAATTATATGAACTTGTGTAGGATTAATCAGAGTCTTTGCAGTGTTGTCAGAGAAGAAGCCATAACATCATGGATCTGTTCTAAACACTGAATAGTTTAAGAGGTCAAAAGAGTTCTCAGGCTACTCAGAACTGTTTTACCAAATTACAAGATGGTGATTTAATTTGCAATATAAAGAGTCTATTGTGGTTGTTATGCATTCTGGCTGATTATATAGCTAAAACCATACCATGCATAATGAATTTGGTTTCTCATATAAAATCTATGTAGCATATTTGGTGTAGGAAGGAAAGACCAAGACCCTTGGACCTCAAAACAATCATAAATTTACTCAAACCCAATCTTAGGGTAGACAAGCTAGTGATTAAATGATGATTGTTTGTAAAAATAAGTATAACCGTGTTTCCATAAATCACACAGAAAGTCAAAATATTAAAAAAAAATAAATACATTGCTTAGAGCACTTTCACAGGAGTGAAAACAGACCAATAATATAGCATGTCTAAATGGGAAAATGATCAATTATTCAAATTAATTTAAGTCAATAATTCAGTAAGAATATATCGTGAGTATGGCAGAGTTCTTGATATGCTGTGGGCAATACAAAGCTATATCCAGTGCATAATTTCACAAAACCCAGTATATAGGGAAATAAAGGCAAGAATTCAGATTGTTAGAATATCAAACACACTATCTCAGATACCAGAATTAGGTTTGTAGTACCGTAGGAACACACACAGATAGGAGGAGAAATTTATTTTTACCAAGAACTGAAGAAAAGATTGGAAAAGAAAGGAGTCTTTACATCAGACTTTTTCTTGAAAGACAGGTTGTATTTAGACAAAAAGACGTGAGGAAGAATGATAAAAGCGTAGCTTAGAAGTGGGAAGAAACACTTTAGAAAATTGCAAGCAATTGACTCAAGTGTGGCTGAAGAAAGTGTACTGAATATACTTGATTATTGTTTTGATTTGCCAGACTCTCTTACCTCTTACCGCTAGTAAGGGAACCCCGATATCTTTTGAAGTTGATATTCTTCTCTCCATTCATGTACTTCCAGTGGAACTGACTCGGGTGGTCAAACATAAAGCACAGGTCTCATGAATGATTTACAGAAACCCCTTAGCAACAGGGTTGCTTAAGACGTGATTGGATGACCGCAATTGGTCAAATTAAAGTGTGCCTGGATCTGTATAGAATTTGGTGAGAAAAGGCATATTCTTTTTTCCACTGTATTAGCATTTCCAATGTCATGAACCTGGAGATTCTGCTGTTTACCATGTGGACCCAGGAAGTGAAGTCCACTGAGAGTCTGACTAAGGGTGAAAATAAACCGGGTCAGGACACCCTTGTTTGTGCTCCTAGTTCAAGTCTTATCCAGCTACATTTTCACATAGGCTAACAAATTCTCTTTTCAATGTCTGAGTCAGTTTTGTGTCGCTTGTATTTAAGGGGTCTTGCCTAATAGGACAAAGACAGCAGGGTGAAGGAGAAAAGAGAAATCCAGAAAATTATGATATAATTTGCATCAGAAACTTGGTATTTCTGTCTCAATTTTATTCACTCCCAAAGGAACAGGTCAGTTTCCAGAAGATTCAAACACACTAGCAATGAGCCAGTAATCAAAGAGTAAAAGACACGGATGCAGGTTCTCAGCAGAACATCGGCCTGCTGCAGGCTTCTCATTTTTCCCATCATTCCAGCACAAAATATCAAGCAACATTCTCCTACATTCGAAATACTGCATTGGTTCACTTCCAAGAGGAGCAGAAATGGTGCTCAAACAGCCTAAATTCTGGGCAGGACACAATTTGTAGCAACAGTTTTGACTATACTTTTCTGAGTAAACTTAAAATTTTATAGGTGTATATATAAAAGTTTGTGACCTCTCTAAAATGGGTTGCCCTCAGTTATTTTTTTAAAAAAATAAGGTCTTAAAGAGGAAGGTGAGGTTGATGATAATGATGAAATTTTCTTTTTAGCAGAGAATTGCAAGAGCCTTTAAAATGTTCATGGCAATAATCCTCACTGATTTTATAACATTTGGTTTATTACATCTTAAGACATTAACTGAATGCCTACTGTGCTAGATGTTTTGCAAATATAGATGAATCTGTTGTCTTAGCCCTCAAGGAACTCAAGTCAGGTAGATAAGACTTTTCTTTCCTTTCTTCATTCAACCAAAGTACTGTCAGAGAGTGGTGGGTATTGTGAGTTAAGCAAGAGAAAATATCCAAGACAGAAATCTGTCCCAAATAAGGGATATCACTTATTGACAAAATGCTAGAAAAAGAGTAAAGTGAAGTGATCAATTCATTGGCATGTGGAACCCACAGTACAGGCAAATTAGACAATGCCGGTTCTAGAACGACAATTCTCTTTCCCTGAAAATAAGACCCAGCCAGAAAATAATCAGCCTCAAAAACTAGAAACCAAAATGCCAGCCCCAACCAGCCGATCCTTGCCTTATCTGCCATGACTATTCTCTTGCTCAGTGACTCCTCTGTAGGTCAGATTAACTTCAGCTAGGTCTTATTTTCAGGGAAACACAGAAATACATTCCACAGTGCTTGGAGTCATTCTCTAATGGACAGTGACTCTGGCAAGAAGTTTCTTGTTTGAGTTTGTTCTCATCTGTGTATATCAAAATAATTATGAATTCCTAAGAAGGGGACAAGATAGTCCAGGTGGATCCCCTGTCCTCTTCACCCAGTTTCTCCAAATAGTTATACTTTACATAAATACAATATCAAAACCATAAAATCAGCATCGATAGACTTTGTGAGGACAGTTCTATAAAATGTGTAGCTAGGCATAATGATGCCTTAATAAATATAGAGGACTATTCCATCACCACATAGATCTCCCTCATGCTACCTCTTTACATTGTAAGGGGGAATGTTGGGCAGGGCTAGAACAGGAGGCCCCCCAGAGAAGAGAGATAGGGCACTTTATTAAGAGCAAAAGTAGGTTGCAGCAGCTCCTGTGCTTGACGCTGCCAGTGAGGATGACAGCCTGTGGCCACATTTCCTCTTTATGCTATACCCTATGAGGATGCTTTTACAGAAGGTAGAAAAAAACAATTTGACCCCAGACCCTAGTGGAAAGTCCCCAGAGACCCTTCCCCAGGTTTCCGCCTAATGAGCCAATTGACCAATCAAGTAGTGACACCCTTCTTTGAGAAAAGGTGGGCCCTCACTCAAGACCTATAAAAGCTGTGTAATGGGCCTATGCCTGAAGGTGGCTGTTTCGGGTACACCTGCTTCTCACTCATTAAAAGTTACTTTTGCTTTGGCACTTTGGTCTCAACCTGACGCTCCTTCAACCTTCTGCATCGGAGCAGGAGTTGGGCCCGGGCTAGGCACCACCTCGGTGCCTGGCACTCCCGCCAGGGGTGGCCAGATCACCCAAGACCCCCACGGGTCATGGCAATAGTTATAAACACTGCCCCTCTACTTCCATCACTAACTCCTGGCAACTACTAATATGCTTTCTCGCATCTCTGTGGTTGCTGAGGAGGGCTTTCTAACCCTTGGTTTGGAAGGATGGTCTTTAAATTCAGTGGTTAATCCATGCGTCAATAAAACTCTTATAGACATAAAGGTCTCCAGATGAGCAAAATGCTCCTTATTTCTGACTCTGAAAGAAGGTGGTAGAGCACGAGCTACATGCCCTAGGTATCATTACAGCACGGCTTAATAACAGAAGCAAAAGAAAAGAGGACTCCAGTTGAGTTATGATTTTTCATTTCAGTGGTATTTTTATATGTGTTTTTTATCATCAAAATATATTAATATTACTAAGTTATTTAAATATTGAGTTTACTTCAGCAATCGTTGTGGAATAATTATCTTCCTACCTATCATTAATTAATGTCTGGAGAGAGGTTACTTAATCCTCAGAACTGATACTGATAGTGTTTTTCATACTGAGGATTTCTACATTGGTGGACCTCACGATGTGTTAATATATATCTGTTTTTGACATAATATTCTCCATGGTCGGTGATCTGGGTTAAACTGTGTGCATTATGTGTGCTGCTTTCTCACTGGTTTTTCAGAAGTTGGAGTAAAATTCTGGCCACTTCTCAAGAGAAAATGATTTAATCATTAGGATAGAGTTCTCCTGGCAAAAGCCATTGTCTTAGACATCTGCCGAGTAACTAATGCCATATAATCATTTGTGTACATTGAAAGTTGGGCTACATAGCAGACGTTTGTCTGTGCCAGAAAGAGCGTGTGTTAAACATAAAAGAAATCATTATGAATTGGATTAATACATGTATAGAGAAAGAGGTTGAGAATCTGCCATTGGTAACATTTGGCAAAAGGTGCAGGATGTGCAAAACCTAATTTCTCATGAATGAGGAATGAACATCTGCTCAGAATAGCAATGACAGAGATATTCAGATATCTACTAAATGCACTTGCCAAAACAGGAGCTGTGGGACTACAACCAACTATTCATCTACATGCTAGTTAATACTTCACTGTGTATTGAAGTTATTTTACAGTAAAGTTCCAATTTGCGCTGTGTGTTTTATCACCGTTTGAGCGTATTTAACGTCCTGATCCCCGTTTCAGTTCCCCAGAGCAATGCAGCAAATATCCTGAAGTGATGTTCTAGAATACGCCCTGTTGCCAAGCCCCTCCATGGATTCCAATGGCTGGCCAGGTGTGAAAATCCTGGTTCTAAGTGCTATTCAGTAGAAAATGTGCAAAACAAAATTGCCATTTCTCTGTTTGCTTCACAGTCAATTATACATCAAACCTACTCCACCTTCTTTATAATTATCCCCAATTTAATTTCCTTCTCTTAGCCTTACTGCTACTGTATTGGAGTTCCAGGTATGGTAACTTGGATCTTTTGAATTTTAACAGTAGTTCGATGAATCCCGAGCTTCATCCTTTTACCTCTCATTCTATCCTCCACAACTCTGAAGTACATCAACACATTACATATCCAGTAACTAATGGACAGTGTCCACTGTGCTCCTGATACCAGGTAGCATTTATTGTGGAAACTCTGGAGGGGAGAAAAAGTAGGTAAGACAGCTGGCAGAGAAAGACCATTTGATATGTTGTGGGAGAAAAAATATATCAGATTAGCTGTTGAATTTTATGTCTACTCTTTCCAGGAAATATTTCCTTGTAAAATGTGAGGATGCTTGCATCATATTTAAATCTGACCTTGCCATGATCTTACTAAAAATGTTTCACTTACCCTACTTCCTCCCGCCATTGACCCTGTTATAAATTCTAGCTACTTGTCATGATATTTTATCTGCTTTCTGATCTGACTCCTGCATACACTTCCTCTTACTCATATTTTCTTGCTTTTTTTCTGCTTATGCCTAAAAGATGTTGAGATTTGTGTTTTCATCATTATGCTATATTTTCTGTGCTCTCTGTTTTGGTGCACAAGGTTTCTCCTGTATACCAATTCTATTCCTTCAAATTTTTAGTTCGTAAGCCATTTCTTCTATGTTTCCCCTCTACTTCATAGACATTTCTAGTATTGAACTTAATTTTTAAATTTTAATTATGTGTGTGCCTATATTCCTTCCATATCATCGGTTCCTTGAAGATGGCTTACTTTTCTTAGTTATCAACTATATTCTTAGTTATTTTGAGAAAATATTAATTATCACTGAGTATCTCATATTTATATGACTATTAATTGATTTCTGGGATATTAGGATGATTCTTATATTCTCTTATAAATACTACCATAAAGAACATCTTTATATATGAATATTTTACTGTATGAATGTGTATTTCTTCTGGAAAAATTTGTAGAATCTTAATAATGCTTAAATAATGTGAATCATCCAAATTTCTGGATTCAAATTATAAAATAGCTCCAGAAAAATACTGTAAAGTTAGAATTCCCATCAGCAACCCACTGATGTTAGAATTCCCACCAGTGTTGCTGCAACCCGCACAGCCAAGCTGAGCTGGGCAGAGGAGCGGCAGGACCAGGTGGGGCCATCAGCCTGATGAGCAAAATGGCTGCCCCTACAAAGCGCAATCTTTATTTATAGGTCTCAGCACAATCTTCACGTATAAGCTTCAGCTGGGAATAATATAAAAGGAACGTGCTGGGTCATTTGGAACAAAGGTAAACAACTCGCAAAACATAATCAGAAGGCCACGTCAGCTTGTGGTATCATCAAGAACTAGCAATACAGGAAAATGGGTACAGAATAAGCTTTTGACCTGGGGCCTTGCCAGCCCGGCCTGTTGTTCTGCAAACCCAGTACAAATAAGCTTTCTCACTGTAGGACCCTGTCCACTAATGCTACAGGCAAAGAGTCAAGGATCTTTTCCTTAAAATGCTCCCTATCTAACCAGGGGAAGGTGATTTGGGGAAATGGGGGTGCCCACAGTGTAACAATGAAGTCTTTCTATGATGGCCCGCCGGTGGGGGAAAAGTTGTTGTTGGCTCCCGACACAGTATGTTGTGCCTCCTCACACTCACTGGTATTCAAAAGCCCTCTTCTCCTTTATATTGATTCATCTATCCCTAGTAAACTCACGCAGTGTCATAGCCTTAAATATAATTTACTCCTGATATTTCATAAATCTGTGGCAGACCCTGAGTTTCCTACAGAACTCGAATTATTATGCAATTGCTTATCTGATATCTCTACACTGTTCATCAAAAGGTATCTAGAATGTAATAAAGTGAAAAATAATTGCTAATTCCCTTATCTGCAAACTTGCTTTTTCTTAGTCTTTGCCGTTTCGGGAATTGACATGTCTTCACACCAAGCATTGCAAGATGTAAAAATTACATTCGATTTTTTCTCAGTCAGCAGATCCTCACAGTTGGTCCTCACTATGGACTGTAGATGATATCTCCAAAACGTGTTCTAAATGTGTCCGCTTAGCCCCCTCTTCCCTGCTATTACCATAGTTTCAACCATCATCTCCACTTGGCTGGACTACTGCAATAGCTTCCTGCCTGGTCTCCTTGCCTATCTTTCTCCTTCTTATGATTAATTGTCCTATAAGAAGCCAGAATAGCTTTTTTCAAAAAGTCTAATCAGATAATAGCACTCCTAACATCCAGAATATATAAAGAACTCAAAAAGATCAAACCCCCCAAATTTAAAGACCCTATCCAAAAATGGGCATCTGAAATGAATAAACATTTCTCAGATGAAGAAATAAAAATGGCAAATAAATATATGAAAAAGTGTTCAACATCATTGGTCATTCGAGAGATGCAGATCAAAACAACACTAAGATATCATCTCACTCCAGAAAGAATAGCTATTATCAAGAAATCAACCAATAACAAGTGCTGGCGGGGCTGCGGGGAAAAAGGAACCCTCCTGCACTGTTGGTGGGAATGTAGACTGGTCCAACCACTGTGGAAATCAGTGTGGACATCTTAAAACTCTTAAAGAGCTTTCCATGGAACTTTGAATAAAATCCAACTTTTTATCCTACTTTACAATGCCACATAATCTGACCTTGATGACTATATAGCCTCATTGTGTTATCACTGCCCCAAACCACCTGTAGTATATAAAGCTTGTTCCCATTTAGCATTGTGTACTAGCTATTTCCTCTAGTACAGTTCTCCACATCATTAAAACATTCGCTTGTTATTCAGATCCCCACCTAGATAACATCGCTTCAGTGTTCTTCCCTACCGTGTAATGTTAAAAAGTCACTGTGAGATGGTATCTTAACATTGTTTTGATTTGCATCTCGCGAATGACTAGTGATGTTAAACACTTTTTCATATATTTATTTGCCATTTTTATTTCTTCGTCTGAGAAGTGTTTATTCATTTCAGTTGCCCATTTTTGGATTGGGTCTTTAAATTTGGGAGGTTTAATTTTTTTGCCAAAGTGAGAGCATTCAGCACGGCTTTGCATTTTTCCAGATGTGTTCAGCAGCACGGGGCAGGGAAATACTATACAGGTGGAGAGTAGCCTTAACCAAAGTTGTGGTTTCACCATGCTATTGAGTCAAAGTGAAGCAAGAGAGTTGGGGACGTAAGGAAGGAAACATTTATAATGCTCGACTATGGAATTTAAACTGAAAAAAAAAAAGTAAAGAGACAATCTCAAGGCATAAAGAAGAATGAAAAAGAGTAAGATAAAAAATGGATTAAAGTTCTTGTATTATGAGTTCTTTGTATATTCTAGATGTTAGACCTTTATCTGATGGATAGCTAGCAAAAATTTTTTCCCAGTCTGTGGGTTTTCACCCTACTCTACTGGTGATTTCTGTTGCTGTGCAAAAGCTTTTTAATAGCATGTGGTCCCAAGCACTGATTCTTTGTATTGTTTCCCATGCGGTCTGGGTTCTGTCCATAAATTTTTTCCCAACCCCTATGTCTTCAAGGGTTCTTCCTATTCTATTCTCCAGTAAATTTAGTGTTTCTGTTTTTATGTTTAGATCTTTGACCCACTTTGATCTCAGTTTAGTGCATGGTGAGAGGCATGGGTCTAGTTTTAGTTTTCGGCACATGGCAAGCCAATTTGTCCAGCACCATTCAGAATCGCATCTACGAAAAAATCAACCATCAACAAATGCTGGAGGGGCTGTGGGGAGAAAGGAACTCTCCTCCACTGTTGGTGGGAATGCAGACTGGTCCAGCCACTGTGGAAATCAATATGGAGATTCCTCAAACAACTAGAAATAGAGGTTCCATTTGAACCAGCTATTCCCCTACTGGGGATCTTTCCAGAAGAGTTAAAATCATCATACCACAGAGATATATGCACAACCATGTTTATAGCAGCCCAGTTTGTAATAGCTAGGTCTTGGAAGCAACCCAAATGTCCAACAACCAATGAATGGCTAAAGAAGATGTGGCTTTTCTACACAATGGAGTACTACACTGCCATAAAGAAGGATAAGCTGGAGTCATTTGTATGTAAATGGATGTTCCTTGAGAATATACTATTAAGTGAAATAAATCAGACACTCATGAGAATACATCGAATTGTTTCTCTGATATGAGAAACCATAACTGTAAATAAGGACAAGGTAGTGTAAGGGATATTATATAAAAGGAAGATAATATACAAAGGAGAGGAGTACTAGAAAGAGGGAAGGGGGAAGAGCAGGAAGGGAAAAAACAGGAAGAAAGGGGAAAGGGAAATCATGGAGAATTGTAAATAAACCTGGTGTAAATAGGGATGGAGGGAACAGAAGGGAGGGGAGGAGATGAGGGGGGAGAACCAAGAGACACCATGTACAGGTACAAAACAAACATGTTAAATGTGATCAATATATGGACAATGTACCAATACATGTTCTTG
>PVJO010008404.1:0-75352 GCA_004026905.1 Hystrix cristata | reverse complement strand
AAAAACAAAAATCACATGATCATCTCAATAGATACAGAAAAAGCATTTGACAAAATTCAACACCCATTTATGATAAAAACCCTACAGAAATTAGGAATAGAAGGTGTATATCTAAATCTGATAAAAGCCATCTATGACAAACCAATGGCCAACGTCACACTAAATGGCCAGAAACTGGAAGCTTTCACACTAAAATCTGGAACAAGACAAGGTTGCCCACTATCACCACTATTATTCAACATAGTTCTGGAAACATTAGCCAGAGCAATTAGACAAGAGAAAGAAATAAAAGGAATAAAGATAGGAAAGAAAGAAGTTAAATTATCGTTATTTGTGGATGACATGATACTCTACATAGAAGACCCAAAAAACTCCACCAAAAACTTCTAGATTTAATAACTAAATTCAGTTGTGTTGCCAGATACAAAGTCAACACTCAAAAGTCAATAGCATTCCTATACACAAACAATAAACCCACTGAAAAAGAAATAGCAGATGATATATCTTTCACAATTGCACACAAAAAATAAAATACTTAAGAATCTACCTAACAAAGGAAGTAAAAGACCTTTACATTGAAAACTACAGCACTCTAATAAAAGAAATAGAAAGGGATATCAGAAAATGGAAAGATATCCCATGTTCCTGGGTAGGAAGAACCAGCATAGTGAAAATGGCTATACTTCTTCTTCTCTCTCTCTCTCTCTCTCTCTTTCTCTCTCTCTCTCTCTGTCTCTCTCTCTGTCTCTCTCTCTCTGTCTCTCTCTCTACCCCTCCCCACCCTCCTTGCAGGATTGCAGGTGATTGTCTCCCAGTAGCAAGAGGTTATGGCGATCTCATCTGCAGAGGAGGAGGAGCAAAAGGAAGAAGTATCCCTCACTTCAAATGGGATTAGGGAGAGGTGTACCATGTAGGAAACAGCACAAAATTTGTAGAAAAGCACCACAAATTAGGCTGTAGCAGTGCAAGCAATGAATCTGTTTAATGATAATGCAATGTCACATTTCTGTGAAATCATCAAAAGGAGGCAAAAGCAAGCGTCCTTGGACAGACTCCTTGTTAAAGTTGTGAGGAAAGAGAATTATTCCATCGAGTCAATAGATAGCAGTGATTCAGTTAGTGATAGTGAAAGTCGTCCTACACACTAACCCTCCTCTCTCTTGTTGCCTTCACACCAGCCAAGAAGGTTTTCAAAGGTAAGTGCAAGTTAATTTGTTTATTTATATTTTGTATTTTTTATTATTTTGTATTCTATTACACTATTGTAATCATTTTTATATGAATATTTTTGGGTCGTGGAACAAATTGAGTTTCCATTATTTCTAATGAGGTAATTCATTTTGATATACAAATGCTTTGGATGACAAACATTTTTTCCAGAACGAATTATGCTTGCAAACAAAGGTTTTACTGCATGCATATTTACATGTTTGTGGTACTTGATGATCACATTCCTCATAGAAACTTCATCTATGTCCACAGCACTTCGCATTTTCCCCCTACCTTCCTTTCTCAATTCCCTTCCCATATGCTAAGATCCATCTCAATATTTACTATTGTCTAGGTGTTGTGTTTTTCTTTGTCATGAGGCCACAAAATATCTTACTATTCTTTCTTCTAAAATATTTGTAGATTCAAGTTTTTTTGTTTGTTTGTTTCTTTTTTTTTTCTGGTGCTGGGGATCGAACTCAGGGCCTTGTGCTTGCTGGACAAACACTCTAACCACTGAGCTAAATCCCCAGCCAAGTTTTTATATTTAGATCTATGAGTAATTCTGAGTTAACTTTTTAACAGGGCACAAGGCAGGAGCACTGAGGTTCGTTTTTTTCCCATCTGTATATCCAGCTGTTCCTTCGGCACTTGCTAAAAAGACTGTTCTTTCTTCATTGTATTGCTTACAAACTTCTGTCAAACGATAGTTGAATATATTTGTGTGAATTTATTTTTGGACTTTGTTGTGTTACATTAATTTGTATATATCTCTATATACTTATGTAACTATATCATTTTTCCAATATCATATTGTCTCTGATGCATAGTTTTATAATAAGTTTTGAAATTGTGTTATTTGACTCCTCCAAACTTGTTCACTTCGTAATTGTTTTGTCTATTCAAATTCATTCGTTTTTCCAGATAAACTATAAAATGAGTTTACCAATTTTTGCAAAAATCTTGCTGAGATCTTCATTGGACTCACATTTGATTTACATGTAATTTTGAAGATATTTTATTTTATTTAAGGTTTTTTTTTTGAGACAAGGTCACTATGTAGTTCAGGCTGGCCTTGAACTCACTATGTAGCACACACTGGCCTCGAACTTGCAGTGGATCATCCTGCCTCAGCCTCCTGAGTGCCAGGATTACAGGTGCGCACCATCCCCGGAATTTTTTGAGGATATTTTAAATCCGAACAACAAAAAGTCTTTCATTCATGAACATGTTATCTGTCCATTAGTTGAAGTTTTCCTTTGAGTTTTGTGTCCATGTTTTAGTTTCTGTATACAGATCCTACACAAATTTTGGCAAGATTCGTACCTAGATATTTAGCTATTGATACTGTTATAAAGGGCATTGTTTTAAATTTCATTTTTCAATTTTTATTGTAAGTATATAAATAAAACATTTTTGTATAATACATTTGTATTTTGTACCCTTACTAAACTCAGTGATCAGTTCCACTAGAATTTTGAAGTATTCTTTGACATTTTCTACATGGACATGTCATTCATGAACAGAATACTTCTCTTTTATCTTTCCAATATGTATAAACTTCAGTCAACCTTTTCTTACTTAAATACACTAGCTAGGCAAAATGTTGAATATAGGTGGAGTATGGTGTTAGCAGTTATCTTTTTCTTGTTTCTCATTTTAGAAGGAAAGTATTCAGTCTTACCATGAGTTTATTTCCTTTTTTAGATTTCCATTATCCAGTTAAAGAAGTTTCCTTCTTGTCCTACTTTCCTAAGAAAATTTCAACACTTTTTCATGATAAAAAATTCTCAGCAAATTACACATAGAAAGAATATACCTCAATACAATAAATGACCTATATTAGAAGGCCACAGCTAATATTATACTCAATGTTGAAAAGTTTAAAATTGTTCTTCTAAAGTCTGAAATAAGACATGGATGCCCATTTTAACCATCTGTATTCAAAACGGCCTCTTGACATCTTTTCCAGGGTGATTAAGCAAAAGAAATAAAAGTTGTATAAGATAGACCTGAAAAAGTAAAATTGTCCCTGTGGATGACATGATTTTATATATGAGAAATACTAAAGATAAAAAAAAAATTGTTAGAACTAATTAACTGATTCGATAACATAACAGGATATGAAATCCATATAAATATTAGTTGTATTTTTGTGTACCAGTAACAAACTCTGCTAAAAAGAAATTAATGCAGTAATCTCATTTACAGAGGCACTCAAACCAATAGAATACTTAGCAATAAATTTAATCAAGGAAGCGAAAAGCTGTTCATTGAAAAATATAAAATATTGATGTAAGAAATTGAAAAAGACACAAGTACATGGAAAGATAGTCCATATTTTCTGATTAGAAGAATACATATTGTTAAAAAAGTCTACACTGCCACAAACAAAACACAAACTTAATGTAATATAATCTGTTTCAAAATTCCAATGGCATTTTTCACAGACATAGAAAAAAATGCTAAAGTTTGTGTGGAACCACAAAGGACACTGAACAGCAAAAGCAATCTGAAGAAGAAGGAGAATTATGGAAGCAAAACACTTTCTGATTTCAAATTTTGTTACAAAATGGTAGAAATTAAAACAATATGATGATAGATAAACTATCCGCAAATGTGACAAGAGGCTAATACCTGTATTCAAAATACAGAAGAAACTTCTACAACTCAACAATAGAAAACAAATAATCTAATTAAAAATGAGCAAGGTACATGTACATACTTTTCCAAAAAATGTGAATGACTAACAGGTAGTGAAAAGATGCTTGACTTCACTATTCATCAGGAAATTGCAAATAACTACCTCAACGAGCTATCACTTCTCACCACTAAGGATGCCTATTGTCAAAGTCAAAAGGTGACAAATATTATTCTTGATGATGTGGAGAAAAGGGAATCCTCTACATTATTGATTGGAATGTAAATAAGCACAGCCATTATAGAAAACAGAACAGTTCCTTCAAATATTTAAAAATAAAACTAACATATCATCCAATAGTCCCACTTTTGTATATATACAACATCCAAAGAAGTGAAATCAGTATGATGAAGAGATTATTTGTGTCCCCATGTTCATTGCAGCATTATTCACAATAGCCAAGGTATAGGATCAAACTAAGTGTTCATCAACAGCTGAATAGATAATAGTGATATATACCATTTGTGTCAACTTGGATAAACTTGGTGGACAACAGACTAAGTAAAATAATTTAGAGATTGACAAATATCATAATCTCACATATGTGTGCAACCTAAAAAGGCTGAACTCATAAAAACAGAGTAGAAAGGTAATTACCACGTGTCAGAGTGTGACAGGAAATAAGAAGATGTCAGTCAAATGGTACGAAGTTGCAGGTATAAGATGAGTGAGTTCTGGAGGCTAATATACAGCATGATGACAATGGTTAATAATTCTTGCGTACTTAAAATTTATTAAGAGAGTAGATCATAGGTATTCTTACTATACACCACACAAATACCACTCTGTAGGTAATGGAAAGAAAAAAAACCTTTATTGTGGTAATCATTTCATCATTGTAATGAAATACCAAGATAATTAACTTACAAGAACAGAAGATTTCTTTTGGCTCACAGTTGTGGAGAGTCTAGTCCATGGTGAACTGGCCTGCAGGGAAGCTGCATCTCATAGTGGGAATGCACAGTGGGGCAAGCTGCTCTTCTCATGGCCAAGAAGCAAAAGAGGAAAAGGTAGAGCACATCTGCAATGACCTCCACTGGGCTCTACCTCCTAAAGGCTCCCATACTTCCCAATTGCATATGGGGACCAAATATTTAATATGTGGGCCTCTGGAGGATATTCAAATTTAGATTATAACAATATGCATGTCAGAACATCATGTTGTATCCCTAGAATTTATACCATTTTTATTTGTCAGTTATATACTTCAACAAAGCTGAAAATGAAAATGGATGAGGTTTGAATTTTGTGAAATGCTGTTTTCTTTTATTTTTATTTTCTTATTTTTTTCAGACAGGGTCTTGCTATGTATTCCAGGCTGGTTTTGAACTCACTATGTAGCCCATGTGGGGCTCAGACTTTCAGTGATCCTCCTGCCTCAGCCTCCTGAGTGCTGGGATTACAGGTGTGTACTACCATGCCTGGCTTCAAATGCTGTTTTCTATACCTATGGAGTTAATTATAGGCTCTATCTTCTTTAATATGTATTTTAGATTACACTGAGTGTCAAAAATCAATAACAAAAATCTTTGAACTCCAATATTGCCTGTTGAGTAGAAAGTAGAGAAATGTTGAAGTCATGAAAAGAATCGAATAAGGCAGAGAGGTGGGATGTTACTCTTTAAAAAGTACAGTAGTTTGCCTGGGGATTTAGCTCAGTGGTTAAAGTGCTTGCCTAGGAAGTACAAGGCCCTGAGTTCGATCCCCGGCATCAATAAAAATAAAAATTATCAGAACCTAACTGTATTTTGTGAACTGTTAGCTCACAAGACTAAGAATCAAGAATAAAGTGAACTCAGCAGGCATTAAGGTTGCCAGTAATACCCAGAACCATAGGACTAAAGGACACAGCGGTTGGCTTTGGGGTGACTGATCTTGATACCTGTCCACTGAAGGGTAACTTGAATGTTGGGTGGCTACAAGATTTGGGGGTTTTAATTGGCATTTCCACTAAACATTCTTGTTCAGAGATGAATTTGGCTTAGATTCTAGTCTGTATCAAAGTAACACTAAATATTAATATTCTTCAATTATATATTTGGAGAATAATTTATTCATATGAAATCCAGACCCAAGCATAAAATTCAGCACAATAATTAAGAACCCGAAGAACGTCATGCTTCAGGCATTTAGCATCTGATATAATTTTGCATACTCATAAGGTGCACTGAGCCTACCCTGAATACACAGTGTGTAGGTGCAATATATTACTTTGTAATTAGAAGAACCAGGTATAAAAAATATTTTTTGAATAGTTTGAAAGAGAAAACAGATATTCAAAAAATACTTGGGTCTTTTGGAAGTTTTTAACTTGTCTTTTAAAATTTATTAGTACATGTTTGCGATACATGAAGTTTACCTCTGTAGGGAGGAGGTACGACACATCTTGATTCTCTATTTTATTCTCCTCCCCTTCCCGCCCACCTTTCTCCCCCTGTCTCTAGATCCCTTTTCCTCATTTTCACAATTATTGTTATTACTATTATATTTAGTTCATGTTTATGACATAAAGTTTCCATTCATTGTGGGTATTTGGTATATGTACATAACACTTCTTAAATCTTCTTACTTCCTCTTTCCCTCACCTTTCCTTGCGCTTGGTCTCCTGGACCCTTTCCTATTTGCAAGAGGTCTATCTCCCTGTTTCCTTCTATCCACCCTTTATTCTGCTTCTTAATTATACTTTGCCTTATATTTTTCTTTCTTTCTATGATGATTGGGTTGACTTTATAACATAAAAGAATACTCATCGGTCAAATGAGCTGTCTATAAAGAGTCTTGTAAGTACACTGTAAATTTTAAAGACAAAGAAGAGACAAGAGTTTTCTTTAGATTTCTGCCAAAAGTCACTTGTTAAAATTAAGAGAATGGTATGTTACCCATTCCCAGAAAGAGACAGATAGTAAGATAGAGAGAGAGAGAGGAGAGAGAGAGAAAGAAAGGTGTGTGTGTACGCACACAAGAGAGTGTGTGTGTGTGTGTACGCACACAAGAGTGTCTGTGTGTGTGTGTGTGTGTGTGTGTGTGTAGCTCATAAGTAACTGAAATTTATTTCTACAGTTCTGGAGTCTGGAAGGTCTACGATGAGGATGCTAGCAAATTCAGTGTCTGGTGAGTGCTCATTTCTTGCTTCACCGATGGCCATTTTTCTAATGGAGGACGGGACAATGGAGATCTCCAGATATCTTTTATAAGGGTTCTAATTGTCGTTGCTAAGTCTCTGGTCTCATGGCAGTCACACACAAAAGCCCCTGCTTCTTAATACTGTCATATTAGGGGTTTGGATTGCAATATTTGATTTTTAAGGAGACCACAAATATTTAGTTGACACTAATAAGCGTGAGTTTGTGTGTACATCCTTGTGATTAATTTTGTATTTGAAATGGATAACAAAAAACAACTAGAAACACTTACTGGTTATGTGCAGAATTTTTCAGGGAATGAACACAGTGCATTGTTAACCTTGGTTATCTTCTGCACTTTGATTCTTCTGAAATACATTTTTTAAAAATTTGCACACTGAGTAGAAGCTTTGTACTCAGTCTCACTCATGTCTGAAACTACGTTCTGTCAATTACAAATTTCTATGATCTTTGTGAAGTTTCCTCAACTATTCGAGCCTGATTTTCTCAAGTAGAGAAGTAAAATAACAGTATCTCTCTCGCAGGGCTGGCAAAGCGATTGACACACAGCAATTGTTCAATAAACATGGTAATAGCTAAATTTTTACCATTATTCTCAGTTTCCCGCAAGGCTGAGACAGGCCGAGTAAGATGCCATCGCAAGCCAGCATATGCGGGTGGATCGAGTGTGTAGGATGGCAGCCTAGGTAAGGCGTTCCACTGCAGTTGGGAGGCGAGTACGAGGACATCTTGGATAACCAGCCAAGCCAAAGAGGCACAGAGTTGAAGGGGGAAGCAAAGACACTCCCCAGAGAACAAATTGAAGATTAGAAACCAGGAGAAAGAGGCCACCTCACCTCTAACATGGGGTGTGTGGTGTCACTGTGCTCTTAGGCACTTGGCTCGCAGGACCAGAAAAAGGTAGCTGCTGTTCAAGGCATTGCCTGGGCTTCACCAGACCACTCTGAAACACCACGCACCTTTTACATTATCTCCAGGGACATGAATCCATGTGGTCTACTGTATGCTCAATCCCTTCTAGGGACAACCATGTAAAGCAGAGGCTCACTGGGTGCCACAGGGGACATCTTTTTACCCTATTTAGATCAACTTCAGAAAACCTTTTTGTGCCCACCTAATGTAAATAGTGTCCTCTCATCTCTATTTGTATCAACAGTGTATTTTAATTATCTCTATATTAGTCTTGGTTGCTAGATATTTCCCTATCTGCCTATCGATCTATTCGTAAGTATCTCCTGTGGTTAGCATGTACAAATTCCATGAAATCGGATCTTTGGATATTTTGTTCCAGGCGCTGTTGTGTTGTATGTTCTGAATATAGGTATCTGTTGGATGAGTTAGTGAATTTTCTGAGTTTCTTCTATGCACCTATTTCCGTATCTTGCTTCCAGTGATTTCCTCTTCCTGTCACCTCCCCCATCCTGTTTCATTTCTGGTCTCCTTTCCATTCTTGAAAATCTTGCTCAAATCTCATTTACTGTGTAAGTTTTCTAGTAATTCTTTGTGTTTTTTTAAAAATTTTTCGAATGCTCTTTTTTGTTCCAAGAGAACAGTTAGGACAAATAAGGGAATCATTTCTTCCAATTATTGTTTGCTGTTTTGAGTGAGAAATATTGAGGTTAGAATCTCTTATATTTTAACATACTCAGAGTTCCTGGGGGGACTTGCAGTGTCAGTGACTTCAGTGTCCCTCTGTGGCACACTAACATTGTGCTTATTCAGAGGAGGCAATAGAGTAGGCTAGTTTGGCTTTTAGTTTTGGTGTGAGATTGGAATCAAGTCACAGTTGCTAGGTGTGTGATCTTGCATGAAAACTTTACCCTTAATTTCCTCCTTTGCAAAATGGGGACAGGCACCTGTACTTTCTCATAGGATGAAAGAGAAAAATAAGTATGATCATATATATGAAACATCTAACATGGTGTCTTTTATAATATTAGTTATTCCATTAAATTTAGCTATCATCATCATAATCACCATTGAAAGTCATTTTATTAGAGCCCCAAGTGGCTATTGAATTATATTTTATTGTAATAAAATTAAATCTTACAAAGTATCAGTTTAGTTCCAATGCAAATACTAAATGTAATTATTAATCAGTATGTTCACATGTTTAATTACCCAGGAAAGCTTTATCACCTAGGCAACATCCTTGTGTTTCTTACCCATTAGCAAATGTTACAAACAACAAAAAACAAGGTGTATTAAAAATTGAGTTGTCTAGATAAAATCAAATTAACTGCATTTAGACATCCAACTATTTATATTCATTATCTTTGAAAATAAACATAACTGTTTTATTCTGCAACATCTTTAAATACTATTTCTTAATTAACAAATTATTGTTGTGGTGAGAAAAGTTAATATTTAACTTCAGCAGTTTAGAAACATACAATTAATTACTATTAACCATACTCAGCATGTTGTTCAGTAGATCTCAAAAAAATTATTCCTGCTGTCTAACTGAAAATTTGTGCCCTTTGACCAGTATCTCCTATTTATCCCAGTCTCTGGGCTCTGGCAGTCAAAGTATATAGTAAATTTCTATTTTTGTATCTCTATTCTCTACTTATGTAAGTTTGATTGTTTTAGATTCCACATATAAGTGATATCTTTTTGTGCTTCCTTATTTCACTTAGCATAATGTCCTCCAGGTCATACATGTTGCCACAAATGACAGAATTTCCTTCTTTTTAAGGCTGAATGGTTTTCTATTAATGTATGTCTATATGGCATTTTATGTATTGATTCATTCATTGTTGGATAGTTAGTTTGAGTCCATTTCTTCAATACTATAAATAGTGCTGCACTGAACAGGGGAGTACATATATATCTCTTTGTAATAATGACTTTAAAACTTCTGGATATGTACCCAGAAGTGGGATTGTTGGATCATATGGTAGTTCTGCTTACAGAGTGCTCTCTGCCCTCCTGCAGCTGGTATCCATCTCCCATGCCCCTGTGGTGGACTCTGGTTTATGTATTTTTTCCCTTTGGTACGAGTGGGATAGCTCCTTGCCTTGAACCACCATCTTCCTCTCCAGTTCCAGTCAGAATCCCAACAGGCTCAGGAAGTCCCATGCTCAGGCAGAGATAGATCCTTCCCAATCCTGGCCCCATGAGACAGTTCCCTGGTTTGCCTCATCTGCTTCATCAGGGTCGGCAAGGACAATTCATCCAGAGCCAACCCTCACACCTCCTCAAAGGAAAATGTAAAAGTAGGAAATGGGGCTTAGAGGCAAGTGAGAAGGAGAGAAGCTAGCAGGGAGACCCGGGTGGCCTGGCACTGATGGGGTGCTTAGGGTCCCAGGCAGGGGTTCCTTGGCTGGCATCCTCAGACAGAGGATGCTATGGGCCAGAGGTCCCATATGGGTGGAGGCTGAAGGAGCTTTGGTGGCATGGCACAGCCAAGGCAAAGGGCTCAGGAGAGAAACTGGACATGCTGCTGTGCTCACAGCCTTGGCCCACATGGCTGCCATGGCCTACAGAACATCCCTGCATGCTCCCATCCTTGGCTGCCTGCCATCAACAGCAAAACTGAGCATAGAACCACCCTACATAAAAGGTCTATTATTCTTTCCTTTCTTTGGAATGAAATCCAAGGTTGTTACATAGTGAACAGGACCTTTTACAACCTGGGCCCTCCCTCTTTTTCCAGTAGTCATGTAGTGAGGAAGGAGAAAGTGGTTAAGCAAGTGGACGTGACCTGTCAATAATTGAGATCCAGGAAATGCACACACACACACACACACACACACACACACACACACACACTTCCTACAGTCATGCACCTGGGACCACTCAGAGAATGCTCACAAGAACTGGAGCAGGTTTCTCATAGGATGACCAGACTTTCAGCCTGAGGAGTGGAAGGTAAAAGAGGCAGGTGCCACTGAGCTCTTGGCCACTGTGGTCTCTCTTTCACACTGGTCTACTCTCACCCTGTAATTTGTATTTCTTTCCCTACTTTTAATTGCCCCACACTTGCTCTGCAGAGAATTTTTCTGCTTCTTTGTTCAATTCTTTGTTCAGGGCAAGAAGAACCTGGAAAGGATCTCTAGAAAGAATCCTCAGAACATGGTGACACTAGTATATCATACTTGTTCAGTCTTTTATTTCCTTATTATGCTATTTCACTGACCTAGAATGTTCTTTCCACTATTCTACATCAAATTTCTTTTATTTTTAAAATGTAAGTCTGAGATAGGAAGTAGGGTGTGGCAAAGCTGACTGGGGAAATAAATGGGACCTGTGAATTGCAGGATCCTGGGACAGCACCAGATAATTCCCAGGACCTTGTCTGTGGGACTTCTCTCGGGTTCCCGGGGGATGTGGATGTCATAAAAGGACACTGACACCACGAGAAGCCCGTGATTGTGACTCTTCACAGTCGTCCACCTGGTGCCTTCTAGACACAGGGCGTACTTTTATTTTTGCATTTATACTTTCCGCTCTTATTCAGCCCAAGTTCACTCCGCAGAGCCAGTTTTTCCCTTATTCCATCACCCCTCAGTTTTCAAAGAAACATTCAACACTGTTTTTTTTTTTTAGCTCATCTCATCCAATTCTTTGTTTGAAGCAAGAAAGAGGACCTGTAATACATTTAATTGGCAAGTCATTTGTAAAGGAATTACCTCATAACAAGTTTAGTGTGTTGTCCTCCAGAAAATCTTATTAGATTACCCAAGCTGAGGTAGCATTTAGTATAAAATGTGTCATATGTTAAGAATTAAAGACAAGTGTTATTATTTCTCCAATTATGGTATTTGTTGTGGTTATTTTAGAGATTTGTTTTACAATTATTTTCTAATGAGAAGCTGAAGCCAAAAGCTTTGAGTGAAGTAATACTTAACTTTACCCACCCAGGGGACTTACTTTTCTATCCTATCTTTCTCCAGACTCTGTAAGAGTAAGGTGAAACTTTGTAATTTTTCCCTTGAGACAGTCTCTGTGATCTTCAGGTCAGTCTATTCTGAGACATGACATCACCATGTATCATTTGCAGATTAAAATGGGTTCTTTGGGGCTGGAAATATAGCCCAGTGGTACAGCAATTGTATAGCATGCACGAGACCCCAGTACCACAAAAATGAAAAGAAAAGAAGGAAAGAAAAGGAAAAAAATGAGGTCTTGGTAACATCTCTAACTAGCTGCATCCTTAGCATGAGAGAGCGCACATGGCATGTGCCATTTCCTGTGAAGTAGCGTGCTGTGGGGCACAACTCTCTGGAAACTACCTAGGTTCACATCACAGTTCTTATGCTTCCTAGCTCTGCACTCTTGAGCAAGCCATTTTAAATCTCCAAGCCTCTGTTTTATCATCTGTAAAATTAGAATAATGAGTATATAACTGCTCTCCCTGCTTACAGTGGATTTTGTTTTTAGCCTCTGAATTCTCCAGTTTGAATCCCATTTTAGAGAGGGCTTTTTAAAAAGCTAGTCAGGTTTTCTGATTATGAAAAATTCTATGGTCTAAAAACCCAGGAGACTTCTGAGGGACTGCAGTATTATATTCATGGCAGTGATTTGAAAATTCTTTTCAAGCATAAGTTACTCATAGGAGAAAAATAAGGATATATACCCCTGCTGAACTCAGGCATGGGCTGAAGCAGCAGCTGCAAGCCCCACACCTTCTGAAGAATTCTCGTTATTTTAAAAAATATAATTTAGTAAGTGTCCTATCATGAATCTATTTTTATTTTCTATATAATGCCTTTCTACTCCAAACCCTTAAGATAATGCAACATTCTAGGAAGATGCTTCATGTTTATCTTTGAAGGTCATGTCCAGGTATTCAAATGTGAGAATTCTGATTGCGATATTGCTATACACAGTTCATTTGAGCTGGGTTTAAGCAATTGTATATGCTTAGCATATGTATTATGCTTTTTTTCCTTGCTAATCCTTTTATCTCTTCATTTGAGCATTTAAACAGGTCCCCTCTTGCCACTAATAGTGATAGAGACATGAATATTATGTTTATTTGTTTTATCTTTTAAAAATTAAATGTATTTTTAATGAATACATAACATATAGAATTATACATATTTTGAATGTAAGTATATATTGAGTGATATTTAAATCCAGTTAAATACATCTATCTCCTCAAACTTTTACCTTTTCTTTACAGTGAAAACATTTGAAATCTTTCTTTTAGCTTTTAAAAATATGTAGTATATTATCATTTTCTATAATCACTGGATTGTGCAGTAGCGACCCAAAGCTTCTTACTCTTGTCCAAATAGAACTTAGTACCCACCGATGAGACTCTACCCATTTTGCTCTTCTCCTTTCTCTCTTTAACCTCTATCAATCATCATTCCACTCTCTACTTCTACGAGGTCAATTTTTAAAAAAAAATTCCACATATTAGTGAGGTCATGTGGTACTTGGCTTTTTGTTCCTTGCTTACTTCACATCACATAGGATCTATGGTTGCATACATGTTATTATGAATGACAGGCTTTCATCATTTTATGGCTGAATAATACTTCATTGGGTTTATCTAGCACATTTTCTTTACTTATTCATCATTTGATGGACACTTAGATCGATCCTATCTTTTGGGTATTGTGAATGATGTTGCAATGAACATGGGAGAGTAGCTATCTCCTTGACATACTGATTTCATTTAATTTGGGTATATATCCAGGGGTGGGACTGCCGGATCACGTGGTAGTTCTATTTTTACTGTTTTGAGGAATCTCCATACTGTTTTTGTCATAGCTGTACCAACTTACATTCCTACCAACCATGTGAAAGTCTTCCCTTTTCTCCACACCCTCACCTGTACTTGTTATCTGTAGTCTTTCAGGTAATAAACATTCTGACTGGAGTGAGGTGACATCTCATTGTGGTTTTGATTTGCATTTCCTTCAAGATTAGTGATACTGAACGTTTTTTAAAATTTTTTTATTTTATTAACCAAGAACATGTATTGGTACATCGTAAATATAATGATCACATTCATCATGTTTGTTTTGTACCTGTACATGGTGCCTCTTGGTTCTCCCCCCTCTTTCCCTCCCCTCCTGTCTGTTCCCTCCATCCCTATTTATGGCAGGTTTATTCACATTTCTCCATGATTTCCCTTTCCCCTTTTTCCGTTTTATCCCTTCCTGCTTTTCCCTCTTCCCTCTTTCTAACACTCCTCTCCTTTGTATATTATCTTCCTTTTATATAATATCTATCACACCTCTTTGTCCTTATTTACATTTATGGTTTCTCATATCAAAGAAACAATTCGATGCGTACTCATGAGTGTCTGATTTATTTCACTTAATAGTATATTCTCAAAGAACATCCATTTACATACAAATGACTCTAGGTTATCCCTTTTATGGCAGTGTAGTACTCCATTGTGCAGAAAAACCACATTTTCTTTAGCCATTCATTGGTTGTTGGACATTTAAGCTGCTTCCAAGACTTAGCTATTGCAAATTGTGTTGATATAAACATGATTGTGCATATATCTCTGTGGTATGATGATTTTAATTCTTCTGGGAAGATCCCCAGTAGGGGAATAGCTGGATCAAATGGAACCTCTAGTTATAATTGTTTGAGGAATCTCCATATTGATTTCCACAGTGGCTGGACCAGTCTACATTCCCACAAACAGTGGAGGAGGGTTCCTTTCTCCCAACAGCCCCTCCAGCATATGTTGTTGGTTGATTTTTTCATAAACACAATTCTTTCTGGAGTGAGATGGAATCTTAACATTGTTTTGTTTTGCATCTCTCAAATGACTAGTGATGTTAAACATTTTTTCATATATTTATTTGCCATTTTTGCTTCTTCATCTGAGAAATGTTTATTCATTTCAGAGCCCATTTTTGGATTGGGTCTTTAAATTTGGGAGGTTTAATTTTTTTGAATTCTTTATATATTCTACATGTTAGACCAAATACTTAGGAATCTATCTAACAAAGGAAGTAAAAGATCTTTACATTGAAAACTACAGTACTCTAAAAAAGGAAAACGAAAGGGATTTCAGAAAATGGAAAGATATCCCATGTTCCTGGGTGGGAAGAACCAACATAGTGAAAATGGCTATATTTCCTAGATTACTATACAGATTTAATGCAATTCCAATCAAGATACCACCAACATACTTCAAAGAATTAGAAAGGACAATCATGAATTTCATCTGGAACCAGAAGAGACCCAGAATAGCTAAAACAATCCTAAGCAACAGGGGAAAGGCAGGGGGCATCACAGTCCCCAATCTAAAACTATGCTACAAAGCTACAGTGATAAAAACATCATGGTACTGGCAAAAAGACAGACCTGAGGATCAATGGAATAGAGTGGAGGATGCAGAAACAACTCCAAACACACTCAAATACCTCATCTTTGACAAAGGAGCTGAATGCCCTCATTGGAAGAAAGATAGACTTTATAACAAATGGTGCTGGAAAAAATGGCTTGCCACATGCCAAAAACTAAAACTAGATACATGTCTCTCACCATGTACTAAACTAAGATCAAAGTGGGTCAAAGATCTAAACATTAAAACAGAAACACTAAATCTACTGGAGAATAAAATAGGAAGAACTCTCGAAGACATAGGGGTAGGGAAAAATTTTGTGAACAGAACCCAGACTGCGCGGGAAAGAATACAAAGAATCAGTGCTTGGGACCACATGCTATTAAAAAACTTTTGCACAGCAAAAGAAATCACCAATAGAGCAGGACGAAAAGCCACAGAATGGGAAAAAATTTTGCTAGCTATCCATGATACTGAACATTTTTCATACATGTTGCCTGTTCGCATGTCTTATTTTGTGAAATGTCTATTTAGTTCTATTGCCTATTTTCACATCAGTTTCTGTTTGTTTTTTGCTATTAAGTTTTTGGAGTTCCTTATATATTCTGCCATTAACCCTTTGTCAAATGTATAGTTTGCAAATGTTTTCTCTCATTTTGTAGGTTGTTTCTTCACTCCCATGATTGTTTCCTTTGCTGTGCAGATGCATTTTAGTTTTAATGTAACCTCTTTGTATAGTTTTGCTTTTGTTTCTTGTGCTTTTTGAGTCTCGTCCAAAAAGAAAATACACATACATTCCACTGTCCTGAAGCATTTCCTTTATTATATATTTCTTGTGTAGAAAATGCTACCTTTTTAAAGTCCTGTTTTCTAGCTGAATATATAAGCTGAAAAATCTGCATAAATCATTTCTTTGGAGCTAAGGTTTAAACTGATGAATTTAGACTTTCAAAGTAAAGGTCTTCCTTGGCTTTTCAGGTATGTGCGTGAGTTTTTCTAATTTCTTCCCCTCTCCCCCACATCGACCTTTTCCAGTGCCTTGCATGACAGGATAAAGTATTTTGCAGGTGCAATCCCTAGTGAAGCTACCAAAATATAAATATCGACATTCACTAACCAAAGATTTTCTACTGTTTGTCCATTAAAACAAAAACCAGCTGTCACTCTTAACTGACTTGGCCATGATAGGTAAAATCTTCCTAAAGTGAAAAGCAAAAAAGCACATAATCAATTCCTCTTTACCAAGGTCAAGAAAAATTAGCTTCCAGGGAAATACTTGGACTACAAATAGTATGTTGCTTTATAAATGGACATTTCTCTACTAGTGGTCCCAAAGTATTCACATCTGGGTGGGAGTCTGGGAAGCAAAGCTAACAAAGTGAAGCCTTAGGGGGAATCTTTGTACTAATAGGATACAAGATTTCTTTCTTGGAAATTCTCTTTCAAATTAGCTTGAAGCAAGCTACTGCTGGGCTCCAGAGCTGGCTATGTAAGTTTTTGCATATTTAGTGGGACACATGCTTATATGTGGCTCATGATGCGAAAGCAGGTGTGTCAGTAAGCAGCCATCTGTTAGGTAGATTTTTAAAGGGAGTGTGAGGAAGCAGCTGTGTGGTCACTGATCATGTTGCTGGCTGGAATTCTGTGTTTCTGCTATTTGATTGTGTCTCAGGAACTCAGTCATGCTGGGCTAAATTTGCCGGTGAGGTGTGACTCCCTGCTCCATTACCTCCTCACAGTCTGCCAGAAATGCTCATCTGAGGACTGTGCATATTCTCTGTGGCTTTGCAGGTGACCTTTTCATATGTGGTCTCCATGCAAATATGACAGTTCTCAAACCCATAAATGTAGTACTAAAAGGGAAGATTGAGAAGTGAGTCAAATGTGTCCATGTAGACGCGGTAACCTCACTCCCTGTTGTGGTTTAGGTCTAAATACCCTCCCCCAGTCTCATGTGTAGAGGTGGGGCTTTTGAAAGTTGATTGTATCATGTGTGCATTATACTCATCAGTGAATTAATAGTGGAATGTTCTCTTGGGAGGTGGGAACTGGTATGAAGAGGGGCTTACTGGGGGTGTGACCTGGAAGTGTGAATTTTTATCCCTCACTCCTCCCTTCTCTCTAGGCTTCCTGGTTACCATGGGTTGAATGGCTTTCCTCTAACATGTTCTTGTACCATGCTGTTTCTGTCGTGGAGCCAGCCAACTAAAGGCTGAACCATGACCCAAAATAGACCTCTCATCTTTTAGGTAGTGGATGTCTAATGTCTTGTCAGAGCAATTGGAAAATGACTAAGACAGGAAATTGATACCAGATTAGTGGGATCTTTATAGTGACTGTACCTGACCAATTGTTTTACAAGCTTCTAGAACTGGTTAATACACTCCCTTTCCTAAATGTTATTCAAAAGTTTTTCTTCCCAGGAGCTGCCATTTTCTCATTACTGATGTGACAAAGCCAGGAGACACACACACACACACACACGCACACGCACATACACACGCACACAATTTAATTTGTAATTAAATCTAAAATAATTTCATCTTACATTCAGTGTTGTCTTTGTGTTTCCCGGTGATCCAACTCTGTAGTCATGTAGGAGCCTCATATCTACTCCTGATAACTTTCTGTCTTCTCATCCTCTGGCAAGAAGATTAACCTTCATCTATACCACTACTCACTGGTAGGTTCAGTCAAATGACACTAATAATGTCTTGTTGCCTGTAAGGTGCAGTAGAATTCCTGAGTTTAGAATATGTAACTATAGATAGTTGGCTCCTATCTATCTTTTTAACCTCATTTCTTTACTCTCTTTAACTCAGTGATTTTGTGAATTTCTACCTCCACATTTCCATGCACCATTTTTGAAAGGGTTACATGGGAAAATGTATGACGTGTTACTTGACATATAGCAGGGATTGTGTTAATGCTCCCAGAATGCCCTTTCCCTCCCCCTGCTACCTGCTTATCTGGTATATCATTTTCTTGTTCAAGTGCTACTTTCTCCGTAAGGAGTTGTTATCCCTAATAAAAATTTGTATTGGTGCCCAGGTTCAAAGGTATCATAACACCCATTTATCCTTTAATCCTAAAGTTAAACTTTTTTTCTCTATTTCATGTTAGAAGAAACTGATATCCAGGGAGAGATGTACCTTGTTACACTCATATAGCTAAAAATGATGTACTTGTCTAACAACAAAGAAAAAAAATATAACCACTGCCCAAGAACTACTTAGAACTTGGGATTGAAGACCCATGTATTGAAGGCTTGGTCTGCAGTCTAGGTCACCACTGGGAAGTGGTGGGACTTTTAAGAAATGGAACCTAGGGGCTGGGGATTTAGGTCAGTGGTAGAGCGCTTGCTTAGCAACCACAAGGCCCTGAGTTCGATCCCCAGCATAAATAAATAAATAAATAAATAAATAAAGGAAGGAAGGAAGGAAGGAAAGAAGGAAGGGAGGGAGGAAGGAAGGAAGGAAATTAGGTTGGAAAGCATGCCCTGGAAGGGAATATCAGGCCCACAGCCCTTATGAGTCTATCTTTGTTTCCCTGCTGCCTTGACGAGAGCAGCATCTTCTGTCACTTCTTCCTTCATGCTGTGCTGCTTTACCACAGGCACAAAGGCACCTGCGCCAACCTACCATGGAGTGAGGCATCCTAAACTATGAACCCAAACAAACTTTTCCTATTTTTAAGTTGATTTACTCATGTATTTGTTACAACAATGGAAAACTGACTAACACAATGGTTTAACTTTTATTTCTTTTAATTCTTACTGAAGCAAGTGTGTTGTATGTTTAAAATAATTTAAAAATTCCTAATTTATTTTTAAAGAACTAAAATAAGCCTTAACTTCTTTCCTCTGCTGTGGTTTAAATGTGTCCTCTAAATTTCATGTGCTGGATTCTGGATTTGTAGATTCATCAGTCATGGTTGGTTAGTCATTATGAGAGTGGTTTTGCTATAAAAGTAAACTGTCTCTGGATTGCCGGTGGGTTTGTCTCATTGTGTGATGCCCTGTACCCCTTCAAAACTCTTCGGAGTCCCCGCTAGCAAGATCCCTCACCAGATGGGGTTGCCCTGTCTTGAACTTTTCCAACCTCCTGAACTGTGACTCAAAACAAACCTCTTTACTTTGTAAATCACCAATCTGTGATAGTTAAAGCAAAAGCAAATGGACTAAGATGCATTCTAAATAGAGAATTGAGGTCTAGACTAGAAAATCCAAAGGCGATATCACATAATGCCACATTACTTGTATTTTCACTGTCTTTCTTGTGTTCTTTCATCTGCTTAATTTTCTCCGAGATCACCAGCCAGTGTGCAATGTTGGAGAAACATTTTATGTACATATATATATACATATATATATTCTTTTTTACTGCTGGTGTTATCAGATAAGAGTTCGAGATTTTAGAAAAAAAGCTTTCCTCTGGGTACTTCACATTATCTTCTCAGAAAGAAAAATGTGTATCATGATATCTATTGGCCAAAAAAAAAAAAAATCAGGTCTTAGTTCTATTTTAGCTCCTGAAAAATCTAAACCAAGGAGGAAAATGAAAAAAAAAATTTATGAGTAAAACAGACTTGTAAAAGATAATTGAAGATTTTGGACTACACTTGAAATGCTAGAAAATCAGAGGAAAATCTTCAGTACTTATTTTCTGAAGGTTTCAGTGGGAGCTGATGATAAAAATATGCCAGAGTTCCTGTAATCTCTGAAATGTTGGTGTTGGAGATGACATTTTTAAGTAGGAAAATAATTTAGTAGATCCACTAGGGAAAGAAAGTCAATCTAAGATTATTGTTCATGATTATATTCTTCATCAGCAGATACTTTCATGATAAAATAATATAACAAGTTAAATATGTTTATTTCCCAGTGAAGAAATTCTGGAATTTTGAGGGTAGGTTATGGGTAGAATTAAGAAACTTCAGATTTTCAACACAGTTGCATTTTAATAACCAAATGTCTCAGAAGGAATATGGGAATGTAAGCATACTTAAAAAAGCCAGTTAATATGCAAGAATGTTGACATCTTTATTTACATTGATTGGATTTATCTATTTACTGACTTTTGGGGTACTTCTATTTAGCAAATAGGAAGCAAATATTTATTCAGATTTAATATTCATATCAACCTGTTGTTATTAATGCATGTGTTTACAGTTGAAGAAACTGAAACTCGTAAAGTACAAGTTATTTTCTCATGTCTTATTCAGCAAGCATTTTTGAGCCCCTGATACTATATATGTAAGAAGCATGTGAATATACTAAGATGAATCACCCCGAAGTGACTAAACAAAATGCCTGTTCTCAAGGTGATTATCTTCTAAAAGGAAAGACATATAAGTAGAAATTTACATGTATTGGAGCTGCCATTGTATTGTAGTCCCAATACAGTAGAATCTGTAATAGGGTTGTAATATACATGGAGTAAAGAGAAGTGGGGTATGTAGCTCTATATTTGGAAGAAAGTGGGGGAGCACAAACAAGTTTTACAGAAGAAATAGAATGAGCTAAATTTTAGAGAGCAACAGGGCAATTTTTTAGACTAGGGAAAGCCATTGCTGAGGGAACAGCCCTAGAGAACTGTGTTTGAATTTAATTTTTTGTTGATGGTGGTACTGGGAATTTAACTGAGAACTTCAGGCATGCCAGGTAAGCACCCTATCACGGCGACACATCCCCAACCCAGTGCTTCTTGAAATTTGATGTACAGAAGAATTACTTGCAGATTTTGTAAAAGAGCTGGTTCTGAGTCATTTGGTCTGGTATGGGGCCCAAGTTTGTGAATTTCTGACAATATCTCAGGTGATGTGAATGCTTTCCGTCTTGTGAACCCGCCTGGACCAGCAAGACACTAAAGCTAATGGGCAAATTTGAAAAGTTCTCAGAAAATTTAAGCTTGAGTTCCACGTGTGTTAGACATCTAAATAAGGACAGAGCCCCAGGAAAAACTGAAATGTAAATTTTGAGAGGAGGGAAAAGACACTAAAAATGTGGTAAAGACATAGCAGCAAAATCAAATAAAAATGATGTTTTAAAACCTAAAGGCAGAGAGTTTTAAGATGAAAAAGTTAATCATGTTAATTGTTCTGGAAAGTTGATATTAGTAAGAGTTTGAAATGCTCATTGAATTTAGCAAGTATGTGATTTTTGTTGTCCCCTCCAAGCATAGCTACTGTTCAGTGCTCTTGACATGCACTATTCATTGTGATGATTAGCCAGATGTGACTGCTGGGTTCTTAAGTTGTGCTAACTGTGAATAGAGATACATGTAAAAAACACATACTTGATTTTGAAGACAAAGTATATGAAAAAAGAAGGAATATTTTCCTATGGATTTTTATATTGATTATATGTTGAAATGATTCCATATTGTATACATTAATCTAAAATATATTGTCAGCCTTATTTATTTCTATTTATTTTTACTTTTTAAGTGTGACCCCCAGAAATAAAGATATGTAGTTCAAAATTCCATTAGATAGTGCTGATATAGGCGGATGAAAATGGAACCAGGAGTCAAAGGAAGCAAGGATGTGGATATAATGTGTACAGGGTAATAGAGACTCAATGTAGGAAAGCAGTTTAGATAAAAGAGACTTGAATATATATATTAAACATTATAATAAATTGTGTGGAACTTGTGAATATTCCTTTACAGATAGCTTTAAGGGCAACTCAAAAGTGTTAGCATGGTCATTTTATCATTATTTACCAGTAACTTGGTATTTTGATTTCCTTCGTTTACAAGATTTTTTAGGAGGATAATTAACAATTTTCAAGTAATTTTATGGTGCACCTTTTTCTTTAAAATTTGATCTCTTTTCGCATAACTTAAGTAAGTGATTTATACTATTGATACTTTCACTATTTTTGGAATCAATACTCTTTTTCTCTGATTTTTATATATTTAACGTTCGAAAACATTCAATAGTTTGAAGAATCATTTTCTGAAAAAAAAAACGATGGCATTCTTAAGCTTGTCTTTTTATCCTTTAATTGTATTTTAATCATTTGGTTATCTTTTTAATGTTGTCTCCAAAAATTAGTGATTGGTGCCACTTAGAAAAATCAGCCATTGTAGTTTTGTCTTTCAAAAATGTCCCTTTTGATCTCGGACAATAATCATAGCAATTTGGTCTTTCTATTTTGTAATTGCATTTATTAAAAACTGAAATGTACAAAGCAAATTCAGAACTCTTTTCATTTACTTGGTACATTGATTTAATATTAAGTGAAAAGTATAGATCAGAAGGAAAAATATTGACTAGGAGGAAGGAAAGTATTTGAATTAGTTAATAAAAATAGAAGGAATTAAATTAATAAATTGAGGAAAAACTATTTAGGTCAGCCAAATCTGTAAGCAAGAAACAGACCTTTGATGAAGAAGAGATGAACATACAGAATAAACAGAACTGAAGAATGGCTTGCATTTTCCTAATGACAAAAATTCTAGTGGCCAAGAACAGAGTAAATTTGTGCAGATGGATTTGCTGTTCATAGTCCATTCTCAGTTGCTTTAGCACTAGGACTCTGTGTTAGTTTTGTGACACTGTGACAAAAAAACCTGAGAAAAACAACTTAAAGGTAGAAAGATTTTATGCTGGCTTATGATTTCAAAGGTTTCAGTCAATAGTCACTTGGTTTCATTGCTTTTGGGCCTGTGGTGAGGCAAAACGTCATGCAGAGGAGCACGTGGCAGAACAAAGCAGTTCACCTCAGCGCAGAAACACACATAGAAAAGGAGAGAACCAGGGGCAAGGACAAATTGTACCCTTCAAAGGTGTGCTACCAGTGACATAGCTTCCTGCCACTAGTCCACACCACCTAGAGTTTCCAACACCTCCCAATAGTACCATCAGGGAGGAACAAAGCCTATAACACATGAGCCTTTAGAAGATGTCTTAGTTACTTTTCTCCTTGCTAGGACAGAATCCACAACACTCACAATTTAAAGATTGAAAAGTTTATTTTGGCTCACAGGTGGTAGAGGTTTCAGTCCATAGTCAGCTGGCTCCAAGGCAGGGTGGCATGGTAGAGGGGCATCACGGAGGAGAAGCAGTTCATCGTGTGGCAGGCAGAAGGCAGCACAAAGCAAAAGTAGCAGCAAGCCTCCTTTTCCCTTTTATTCCATCCAGGCTATAAGCCTTTTGGGTGGTGCCACCCACACCCAAAGTGGGACTTCCCATTACCTGCACCCAGAACCATGATAAATCAATTAGTGGACTAATCCAGCACCACATACCCTTAATCCACATTCACACAACCTAGATCTAGCTACCTCCAAAAAGCCCTACCTATGACCATGTGAGGCCTTTAGGGGACTTCTACATATAAGCCATAACAGAGGACATTTGAGATCTAAAGCATAACAATTTCCCTCTTTCACTAATAGCGTTAAAATAAAACTACACGAAAATAAACAATAATTGGGGCCGGAGTGGCACGCGTTCCATTGAATTCCTTTTTTCAGTAAAGTTGTGCAAAGAAGTTTAGTACAGATAAATGCCGTGAAGAAATGGTTTTATGAGGAGATTTGAATATTAGAGTCAACTTCAGCCTATACTCCTGAGGGGACTCACAGATTCTCCAGTTGTTCTTCCTGATTTTGGTGGAATCAGTGTAAAGTAAAAGTTTATGCAGTGATGGATCCACATTGTGTCTGTAGTCTAGTCTGGCATCACTACTTGGAAAGACACCTCAGATGTCAGGGAACTTGCACTGGGAAAATAAATGCCCACTGACCTTATACATTGCCTAAGATTCACACTGATTTACACAGCTTGCTTTTTGAATCACTCTCAATTCTTATCGTTATTACTCTTGGGCAGACCATCAAAGCAGGACATTAGGAAATAGAGCAGCAAATACAGACTTTTGTCTTTCAATTGATCTTTACACAAGTCTACTTTAGAAGGCTGCTGTTATTCAGGTAAAAGATGAAATGCTTAGACCTAGATCCAGCTGGGAGAAAAAGAAAATGAAACCCTGTAAAAACAAACTGTACCATAAAATACATGAAGGGAAAGTACGTAAGAATCCAAAACAAAATTAATTGGGATTGTACCCCACAATGTTACAGCAATACTGCCATTATCAGTGCAGATTCCTTTATGTAGTAAGCTATAGTTAGATAATCACATATATATTTCCTTACAAACCTCGTCATGTGACACTGAGTGAATAGCAGAGCTTTTCCTTATTTTAGCATTCATTTTAGCTAGGGATGAGCAGCATATTTAGGCACACTGATTATTATCAGTTTGGGGGAGAAAACTTGGTTTACAAATAAGAATGTGAGGAGAAAAATAAATTGTTAATATTAAAATAGAGTGTGATATCTTAATTTAAAGATGGAACTGACATTTACTAGAAAAGGAATACACGAATCCTAGCATAAGAATATTGTAATATGGTGCTCTAGCCTGAAGAAAGCATTAGAGATTTGAAATGATTGAACTCTTAATTAAATTTCCCCAGAGTTGAGTAAAGTTTAGTTTTGAATCTAAATGTGCATTTATCCACTGATGAACAGGTGGAGGTCAAAGAGAGAGGAGTAATAGCAAGGTAATATCTTTAATGAAAGAGAGAAAGGACTCTGTTTTTTGTCCTTAAATTTGGTCCCTGAGTAAATAAGACCAATATAAGTCTTAAGCTATTGTAACCCCATGGCTACACTTAAGCTCAAGGAAAATAGTCTCATTATTTTTATGTATTTAATTGTATGTTCTTAGACTAAAATTCCCTATTTGGCTGACAGGGAGAAATCTTTTAAAACCATAACTTGGGTCGAGAGCTGGAAACCTCCTTCTTTCCTTGATCCAAAAGGAAGTTTTAAAGAAGTGTTAGGAAATATTTTTTTTTAAAATAATGCCTTATTTCAGCTAAATTGTACATATATTTAGATATACTTTCACTAAGTGTCAGTATTCTGCAAAGTAAGATCTCTAGAGGGAAGAAAGCCATAAATATCACAAAGATAGGTATCTATTCCTACGTTTTGATTTAGTTTTTTAGAGTGCCAGATAAATTTGGTGACAAAAGAGTATAATTTGAGAATAACGTGTGGCTTATATAACATACTTCACTGATTCTGTCCTGTACTTACATAATCACACCTTTAGGCTGATTGAATCACCAAATTTAATACTCAGGGTATACACTTTGGTAACTTTTCTGCATATTTTATCAACAAAAATTATACTGTGCTGTTACAATTTCACATCTCAGAGATTCAGTGATAAAGTTGCTGAGAAAGCTACATAGCTTATTAGCTTAGCTGAATGCATAAACAAGCACTTAATCAATAATCGGGCTGCATATTTTAATGAAACCTGCACAATGACTACAACAATTAAAAATACATATCAAACGAATTTATGTTCCTAATTTATTCTAAATGGCAATTTAGTGTTATGTAGGATGGCATTTTCAAAATAGATATTTGTGAATTTTAAAAGAGATAATTATTAGAATGTTCTTTTATAATTTTTGTTATTTTCATTGGCAAACCCCCACCCCCAGAAAGATCTCCAAATATTAAAGACTATCTTAAAAAACAAAAACAAAAACACGGAAACACTGTTTAGATGAGCAGTGGAGCAATCCCCAAACCTAACCAGCCATAAATTTGTCAAACATTGCAGCTGGGGACCTTCTTGAAGAACATGATTGACAGAGACTCGGGGATATAGACCCCAAGGTTTATACTTCTGCATAGCTGGATCATGGCTGACTGGTTTCTAACTAAGGAGGTCATTGGATGCTTCAAAAATAGTTTCTTCACTACACATGTTTTTGCAACCAGGCTTCAAATGTCAGGATGATTGCGTTAATGAAGGCTTTTAATTCTGGTATCTATTTGGCAAATCTCTATTAAAAATTACTTTGTGGGGCTGGGGATTTAGCTCAGTGATTAGAGTGCTTGCCTTGTAAGCACAAGGGCCTGAGTTCAATCCCTGGCATCACAAAAAAAAAAATAATAAAAAAAATAAAAATAAAAATAAAAATAAAAATTACTTTGTGTCAGAAACTATTTTTGATACCGGAAGTGGGATGTGGATCCTGTTTGTTGTGTTCTGGGACCTTATAATACATTAGGGAAGAATACGGGATCTTTGTGCCTAGTAGAGTGCAGTATGAAAGGTACTAGACTATAACCCAGGATTATAGAAAGCAAGATAGGCAAAAATGTGTGGCAACAGGGTAGAAAGAAAAGGTGGAATGTGAGTGAATCTAGAAAGGGCACTGTCATGGATCATGGGCAGTGATAAGAGTTCTGGGTAGAGTAGAAATCTTGAGCCATTTTAGCGGTCTTCTTTATTTTTCTTGATGAACAGAGTCCTTTTCCATTGAAATGAGGAAAAAAGTGTTCTCAAGGCTAAATATTATATATTTAAGGACACTGCCATTAATTATTTTATCTTTAGGAAAACTAAGCTGGCTGTTATTCGAAGTTCATTTTGACGTACTGCAATTTTCCGGGTGATGGGTGGAGAGCACTTCTGCCCGTAATGTATGCTTGGATAACTTCAGCTCAAACTGAGAACCAGGCCTCAGCTGTATAGGCAAGAACAGAATAAATGAGGCAGATGTTTTACTGACTTCTGCTCATTTAAATCTGCTCTGTGCAGAAAGGAGATGTTGTTTGCCTCAAATTATTTAACTACCAGCATTTGTCACTCCTGTAATTCACTTACCACCACCAGATATGCAATTACTTTAACTGCAAGCCACGTACATCTTAGTTCTACTGTCTAAAAATATGTCTGCTTTTATTTGAAGAGCTATGATTGAAACTGTCACTTGGGACCATTCCAAAACTTTGCTAATCGTGCACTTCAAATACAGCAATATTTGAATTGATTTTTCTCTTGAATTTTAAGAAAAATAATTATTCATTGCCATATTTTCCACTTATCATTATTATTCTACAGTACTTTTTAAGAATGAGAATTGGGAATTGGGTGGCCTAAAAGGCCACACAGCTTGTTGGGCATTGACTTACAATTTTTATTTTAATGTGTTCTTTCTTGATGATTTCCCCAAGGATTTCGAGTTTATATTGTAATCCTCATGAGCCACCTCTCTTTTAACTTTCTATTGTTTGGAGCACTGAGATGCAGAAAACAGTATGGTTACTGAAGGAATTGTGTGTGTTTTTAAAAGACTTAATATAGTCCTAAAAGATTGCACTGTGCCATTCATGACCCAATAGAGAACTTCCAAAGAAGAGTTTGTTAACCTAGAAACAAGGTAGGCTGACCCTTTTAGATTTAATTCAGCTGGTGGATACTCAGCGTAGTGTAAAATATTGATTCAGTAAGAGAGAGGTTGGGCAGTTCTCATTAGGAAATACCAGGGCAGTACTTTGACGTTCACTGGAGTCACAGGATGGTTTCGATGGCTCAAGGATGAAGGGCCTGGGCTTCTTTGGCATGCTGACTCAGCTTCTAGGGTAAATGAACAGTGCCATGTACCTGCTTTGCTGCTCCTCTCACCAGCTGTCCCCATTTTCTTTCTTACTGAGCATGTGCAAGTTCATTACGTTTGGAGGCTGGGTTCACACTGACTAGGTGCAGCTTAGCAATGCAGAGACTGAGAAAACAAATCTTAGTACTAATGTGCATTTGTCTGCCATTTGTCTTCTTTCAATTACTATAAAATGCATGTCCTTTTCTTCCTCAAATGATCTTTACACAGTATCCTCACTCTCTGCTATGCTCACTCTCCATCCTCTTCTGTCTGGTGAGAGATTAAGGAGAGTTGTAATACTTAATAATAGTAACCTCTTTTATTAAGGGTCCTTGCCTTCCAAAACTTCACAGCCTAGCGTATGATGGGGTGGGGATGGGAGATGGGTAGAGGACATGAACAAATAAGTAAGAGAAATGTAGTTTGTCCTAAGAAAATGCAGAATAAAGTACAGAATAAGGAGAGAGCAAGAAGGAGAGAGAGAGAGAGTGCAATTAAGTCTGGGGACTGTGTGGTTATCTATGTTGGTTGGAGCATGTGGTAAGAAAGGCCTTATAAGGTTGCTACAGGACATTTGAGCAGGGGTTTGAAGAATAGATACTCACCAGATAATTAAATGCACAGGGAGGCTTACAACACATGGTAGGTACAGAAAATTACCAGCAATCCAGTATTACTGATTCAACAGGGAACAGTAGGAGATGATGGTAAATAAGAATATAGGAGCGCTGGAAGACCTTGCAAACTGCCTTAACAAGTTGAACTTAAACTCGTGAGTGAGGAACTGGAAGTTTTAGAGCAAAGAAATGAGGTGGTTTAACTTTAAGAATTGTCTCCAGCTGATGATATCATGCCAGGTTAGAGGTGCTCTGACAGTAAGGTGCTTTCCCAAGGTGTCCCAGGGCTCTTCACATTTCTCTGAGGTCAGATGTAGTTTGCACCAGCCGAAGCTGGTGGCCCCAGGTGTTGGAATGAGAGGTTGGAAGAAGACGGAAGCCAAGCAGGATTCTCTAGGGCTAGATGAAAGTATTGTTAAACTGGGATAGAGGCCCAGCTGTGGAACTGTGGTTTAACAGTATGAAATTTTCATCTGTTTCCAGCCATGAAAGATTCATCCTTCCAGAAGAAAAAAGTTATTAAGTATACATACACACAAAATTAATTCAGCATATTTTAGTCATTCAGTAGATCAACACTCACAATTGGCTATACCAGGAATGACAACAAAGTTTCCAGGTATAGCACACAAAACTATTAACCTTCTATGAAACGGGGAAGGATAGAAAAAAATTTGGAATACATTTATTCATAGCTTAATAGTCTACTGTCACCAAATCTGTTTCTCATAGATGGTGTCCCAATAAAACCTTCGACACACATTTTTTCTCTCTGATTTGGAGAAATTGTCCAGTAGTCATTGCCTAAAGGAACCAGTGTTTCAACAAAACTTTTCACGTTAAATTTTAACTTTTTATCATTATAAGTGTAGCTATTGCAGTATTTCTCAAGAAAAGGTATCAACCATATCTCTTTGTTATAGCTAATTACTGTATTTTGTTTTCACATATTTACTTTTTGTCTTTTCAGAATGTTGATATATGTGCACTCTAACTTAATAACTTCTTTATAGTTACAATAGTTACAATGCACTCACCATCTGAATTTTCCCTCTGTATTACTTTGCTGTGGTTGCCATAACAAAATCTCATGGATTGAGCACCTTAAATCATGGAGATTTGTTTTCTCATGAAGACTGAGATCACGGTCTTGGTAAATGTGGTTTCTTCCAAGGCCTCTGCTTGGCTCGCAGATGACCTTCATATGTCTGTGTTTTCACGTGGTGGTCCAGTGTCTCTGTTTCTAAATTTCCTCTTTTTACAAGGACACCAGTCAGACTGGATTAAAGCCCACCCTTAAGATCTCATTTTACTTCATTTACCTCTCTTAAGACCCTATCTCCAAATACAGTTACATTCTTCGGTAGCGGGGATTAAGACTTCAACATATAATTTTGGACGGTGACACATTTCAGTTTGAGAACAGATTCCTTCCTTCCTTCCTTCCTTCCTTCCTTCCTTCCTTCCTTCCTTCCTTCTTTCCTTCCTTCTTTCTTTCCTTCCTTCCTTTTTTCTTTCCTTCCTGCCTTCCTGCCTTCCTTCCTTCTTTCCTTCCTTCCTTCCTTCTTTCTTTCTTTCCTTCTTTCCTTCCTTCCTCTTTCTATCTGTCTGTCTGTCTGTCTTTTAAATTCAACATTTATTTAGACATGTGAAACACTTTTTTCTTTTTTTGCCACCTCTGTAGGAAGCTTGTTCTGATAGGGGCAGAGGATGCTGTCTTGTCAATGCACTGGTTGTGCCTAACCTGTTCTCCAGTGTTTATTGCCTATACTGCTATTGTTTGGGTAATGCTTCACTGAGCATCTTTGTGCATAAGGCTTTTTGCTTCTCCTCAATTATTTCCTTAGGATAAATCCCCAAGAGTGGGATTACTGGGTCATTTTTATTACTCTTGATACATTCTGCTATATTGCTTTTTAAATGGGCTATGCCAATATACAGCTACCAGCAGTATATGAGTGTATAACTTCTCTACAATACTGGCATTTGGTGTTATGGCCTAAATTTGTTAATTTAACAGGTGTAGAGTGTTATACTATTGCTGTTTTAATTTTCATTGCTACTGAGGGTACATACTGTTGTTTTTCCACAAATTAGAGTGGTTCATGTAAAATATCAGAAAATCTTTATCAAAGCATTAATTTCACTGTTCCAATTAATTCAAATTACTTTATACGTTTAACAAAATTATGTCAGCCCACTTTTGATGAGCACCAGCTCTGTGCCAGGTGCTGTGCTAGAGATGAAAGATTCAAAGGCAGCTGGAATTCTTGTGTGTAGAATAGGAGGTGCTGAGAGGAGATCAAGAGATGGATGGAGGGGTGAGGGAGGAGACAGAAAGGGGATGAAGAAAAGAATTGAAATGTGTTGTGCACATGTACTAATTCCCCACAAGGAATGCGATCATTTTATAATACAAACAATCCTAATAAAAATAAAAACTGTGGAAAAAAAAAGAATAGGAGGTGCATGTTGCTCTGTCGTTCAGGAGTACCAAGGAAAAAGAGAGGTTTAATAGGTGTCCAATACTGAAACAGTTAATTTAAAACTGATGCGATTCCAGTGTCAGGATTCTACTGCAACAAGATGTTTGAAAGAGGTATTTGAGAACAGTTTAGCCAAAGACTAATAGGAGACAAGGTAGTCAAGAAGGAATAAAATTTGCAATAGTAAAAGCATCAGAAGCCATTATTCTCCCTATATCTAAAGGAACAATGGGAGAAAAGCAGTACTAGAACAGAGTTGGAACTTCAGAAGACGGGCCATCACCCAAAAGCTATAGCCTTAGTAGAAGACTAGTCACTGCCCAAAAGTGCTCTCTGCCAACTCTCTGATACTTTCCCAGAGCATTGTTACATGGGCAGAACCAAAATGGAAGGCAAAATATGAATGCCTGTGTGAGCTGTCCAGTGAGTCAGTTTACCAGAGTTTCAAACAGGGCACAGAACAGAAGAGAATGGACCCAGATGAGCAAATGGGCAATATCCAGCACATGCTCTTCACTAACTCTGAAAAAAAGGGGGGGGCATAAAACTGTTTTACATCGAAATGAGCAATTTTGGAACACCTACTCAGAAAATGACCTAAAGCAACTTGCTTAGAACTAATAATGTAGCGTCGCTTGGGGCAGATTTCGTTAATGGTGCAAGTTCCCAGGAAATTTGCTGTTGTTGAAGTAGTGCTCAAATTTGGCAAGTAGTGGAATTGACCAGAGGGAGAAATCTAATCAGAACCCATCAGGTCCCAGGCATTATGACAATATAATGTCAAGTTGGGATGATTCAGGTCTTTCAATTAGAAAGTGACGCTCTCATTCAGGTTACCTTAAATCATGGACTTACTGTAATTTGCCACAGTAACTAGGCTGTGGTGCTCTGTTCCTCCAGCCCATTAGGTTGTCAGTGTTGAGGCAGGGCTCTCTCATGGCATCTTGGCTTCTCTTTCTTCACTTCTAATTATTTTCTTCTGCTCCTGCTATGGTCTGAATGTTGCGTCTCTCCAAAATTCATATATTGAGGTCTAATGTCCAAAGTGGTGATGATAACAGGTGTGGCTTCTAGGAGGTAAGTCAGAAAGGAAGAGCCTTCCTGAACAGGATTGGGTTCCTAGTAAAGGAACCTAGGACACCTGTTTGCCTCTTTCACCATGTGAGGATGCAGTGAGAAGTTAACTTCTATGACCCCTAGGCCCTCACCTGACATCAAATCTGAAAACAACTTGATCGTGGATTTCACGACCTTCAGAACTATGAGCAATAAATCGGTACTGTTTACAAGCTCCCCACCCAGTTCATAGTGCTTTTATTACAGCAGCCAAAACAGACTGACACTGCTACCCACAAGATTTTCTTGTTATCCAATCCATTTCTGGCTGGAAAGAGTCTGACTGGTCTAGCTACAAGAATCTGAGGACATTAACCCTCCTTGGGACAGATGTACCCTTCACGATGCGGTCGGTGCCATGTTGTTCAACATATTGTCCAGCGATGCTTTGCTTAGCAGCAGTTTTCCTCAGAAGTGGACAGTGAGAATGGTGAAAATGCTACAAAGTACAAAGGGCTAACTGCAAAGCCATAAAACTTTCTTGTCTGAAACAGATCTCTCCCCATAGTCACACCAGGCAGGGTGAATCTCCACTTCTTATGCCCTTACATAACATTTTGGCAAGTTTATTGAGGTTCAACTTATGTACAATTTTATATACATGTTTAGGTTGCAAAAGTTGATTTTTAACTTATGAACATACCTGTGAAATCATTACCATGATCAAGATATGAACATTTACACCAACTTTAAAGGTTTTTTGTGTTATCATTCAGAGGGAAAAATGACAAGTAAACAGCCCTCATGGGGATTTAAATCTATTGACAGATATATTAAATGACAGATATGTTCACTTTAGATGAACAAGGAGAAATGAAATGAGGACTTGGCATTCTACTGAACTTGGTACACTGGGCCTTTCTGTCACAGATTTTAATCATGAGAGAAAAATACTTGGTCACCTTGTTTGGATCCCACGTCCATCTCTGGATCAACAAGCACAGTCAAAAGCTCAGGATTCCAACATACAAACATGACCACTGGTATCCTATTAATCTTGGTGTACTGTGGCCATTCTTAGATGAAGGAGAATTGTAAGCTGGATTGTCACTCCAAGAGGTGATTTCTGTAAAGCACTACAGCTTAAGAGCCTTATTCAACTCAGAATATGAACCTTGGTTTGTTCTTTTTTTTTTTTTCCTCACTCTACCATATTTGCTTTACGCTGTGGAACTTCTGTAGGGTAGGAATCTAACTGGTAGTAATTTGCCTGTTTCTAATAATTTATAAACTGGGTGTTTTGTCATCAAGTCAACATCTCTAGATTAGCTGTCCTTAATTTCTTGTTACTCTTTTTAAAACAGTCTGCTTCAGAGTTAATGACACCGGATTTGCATGTCTACTTAATTCTAAATTTTAGTGAACTACACACATATACTAAGAGTCTCTTTCTTCAGGGTTCTCTGTATAGCCAATTTTGTTTGCTTTTTTTTTTTTTTAATTTACTGGTAGGGAATTGTGGACATGATGTGATGATTCTGTGGGTGGAAGATCTAATTTGTATCAGTCCGTAGTAGTTCTGAGGACCAAGGGGAAGAAAGAAACACATTTTGAGTCCATTGCCACTTTGGTTCTTAAACTAAATTAAAGGAAGAAAAATTAGAGGGACTGAAAATGACATGAATTAGACTTTTTAGGCTAGAAATTACATTGATTGGAACCATCTTATTTATGGGTTTTAAGGGCATGAAGAATTTCTAAAAAGAAAGCAGGGATTTTTTTTTAATCTTTACAGTAAAACATCACAACACAAGGAATTATACTTACGTCAAGCAGGAAAGGTGTTGGTTAGTCATAGGAAGGATTTTTTGTTTGTTGTTATGATAAATTGCTACTGTGAGTAACTTGTGGTTGTTCTGCGGCGTATCTGTTCTTGTAGAGCTCTAGAAAAAGGCAGATAACCACTGAGCCTTGATAGCACATACATTGTATCAAAGCTGAGGAAATCAGGTAATCTCTCAAATTTCTTACAACTCTTCAACTCAAATATTCCTCTGATGGCTTCTGAATGTTCCTCTATCAGTAGTGAGCATCACATAAAACTGTCTCTGCAGAGAGAAACTTTGCAGGCTATTTTTCCAGATCTTTCATAGCTTAGTTGTCTCTCCAGTCAAGTAAATATTGACTCAATGACTATTACTTGTATGCACTGTATATGCATAGCACATAAAAATTAGAGATATTTTCTAATCTATTTTATGTCATTCGTTGGGCTTAATTAACTCAGAGTTTGAAGTCATAGTAGCAGATTTTTTTACAGCGATCTGCCCTAGTGACTACAATAATTATTAATAGCAAGGAGAGATTATAACAGTAGAGATATTGGTTTAATAATAACTTGTAGTTCTTCATAGAGACTCATAGTCCACAGAGGCTTTCTTGCGACCTTCCTCCAAAGTCATAAAATGACTCAAGGAAAGAAATTGGAATGTAAAGAAATTTGAATTATGCTCTGTGTTCTGGTGCATAGCAGAAATATAAGTGGGCCTTGGGTTGGGGTGTTTATAGTACTCTCCCCCTGCCAAAAAAAGTACAGTGAAATCAAGATGTTTGAGGAATAAGAGGTGAGTGGCTTCATCTCTGCCATATTCAAAGGTCTTTCAAAAGACTTTACCAACCTAGGAGAACAAAGTATTTGGCCTCTTAAACACCATCCTAGTAGTTTTTAAGGGGCTTGATGGGTCTTGCACAGCTTGCCCCACATCAAAGAAAAAGGAAAATGCCAAAGTACTCTGAAAGGAAGCTACCGTAAGACCTTCATGGAAACAGCACTTGGCAGAGTTTGGTTAGACTGTAGTATCCTCAAGGGCAGAGAAATTTTTCAGCTTCCCCACCCAAAGAGGATTATGGGAAAGCAATGTCACACTTACATTATAGTTGAAGCAAAGCCTAATTCACGAGATAAGGCTCTAGGTAACAGACATGCAGTAGTGTTTTCCAGAGTCGGATGACGTTGCTCATTCCTGTATCTCTACAGCAGGGTGGTGCAGTGTGCTAAGAGTTAAGGATCCAGGCTTGATGATGAAAATGTGCTTGTTCTAGAAGGCCTGTCAGACTAGGGGAGGGGGCCGGGCACTGACTAGTTAGTTGGCTACTAAAAGGCAGCTGGTTAAATTCTGTGTGATGGGAAACATGAGGAGTAACGTGCAGAGGAGAAGACAACTTGCCAGGGCTGGGTGGGGTGAACCAGGTGGGAATGGATTGGGAAGTGTTTGCTCTTTTGTATGCTCTGTGACACAAGCCATCTGTGATACAATGACTAAGAAGTATTGCATGCATTTTAATTTTCTTTAATGTTCAATTCTTTTTTATATTTAAGTTAAAATTTTCTTTTGCAATGCACCATTTCCAAAAAGGAAAAAAAGGCAAATTCCTCAAACTCCTTATTTAATAGGTAATTTCCTACATGAGTGAGATGATGTCAAATGGAACGCATTTGTTCATTCAAAAAAATTACGTGTTAATGCCTCAAGGAGAATTCTAGAAAGAATTCATCTCAGAGAGCTTGGAAAATACTCCACCGAGGCCCACTGAGCTGCCCTTGCCAAGGCGAAGGACAGGTAATTTGCTGTGACTAATTGAAAAATATAAAGAACATTAATATGAAAAATGAAAGCATAATCCATGGTATAAAAGGCAGAGAAACAATTCACATAATTGATTACTCTTCAAGGTAACAAGATCTCTTCTGCATTTTAGGAATCTTTTTCCTTTGTTCCGATCTGTTTTAAAAGCTTGCTAAAGTTACATCACTTGAAAGGTCATGATTTCAACTGTCTTTATCCTAGTGTTTCAAATAATGCTGCTGGGATGTTTACAGTTTGGAAAAAATAATGACAAAGGAACAGAGTCAAAGACTTTCATGCTGCCCTGGTTTGCACCTGAACATCTTGAGACACATGTTAAGAAAAAAATATTCTAATATTAGTGGTCTTTGGTTTGAAAATTAGTAACAAGCCATCTGCAGAACTGAGGTTCAATTCTCACTCAAATGCATACTAGTTGTGTGACCTGGATAGGTCATTTAACTCCATATGATTTTCAGTTTCTTCATTAGTAAAATGAGAATAATAAGGTTGCTTCTTCTTATCTTGTAAGGTTGGGAAAACCAAATGAAAGAGATCTGATGAAAGCATATTGAAATAAAGATGAAAAATAAAAGTTATTATTAGGATAATCCTGAATAATTTCCTTGTTTTTAGGTTAGGCCATATTAATTGATCAAAGTGAATCACTTTGCAGATATTCTTCTTGTAGTGCAAAGCAGAATACGGCCAATGGTGTCACTTTACAGTATGGAAGGCTTTGATCTCCTGAAGATAGGCAGTTTCACAGAAATGCTAAGTCTGCTGTGGAAGTACCTGAAATGTTCGTTGCTACCCCCTGCCCCCTGCCTATGGCTTTGAGTACAGAGAACTGAATACAGGGGAGAATTGGAAATCATGGGCATCATTGTGTCATGACGGGGCAAGACTGCCTTTAATTTTTTCAAAATGTTTTGGAATATGACAGCACATTAGGACCAGTGTCCTTACCTCACCCTGCACAACTATACAGGGTCAACCTGCTTGAAAGTCTAGAAGGTGGAATCTGTAGCATGTTAATAAGCAGGAGATTGCAGGCAGGAAAACCCGGCTTTAGATCCTGGCTCTGCCATTTAATAGCTGTGCGATCTAGAACAAGTTACCAAAACTCTCTGGGCCCAAATTTCCACATCAGTTAAATGAATGATGGTGGCATCTAACTCATTTAAGGATGTTGTTAGGAGTGGAAAATTTACATATATATATATATATATATATATATATATATATATATATACATATATATATATATATATATATTTATATATATATGAGCCCAAACCCTTCAGTCTCTACAAACATTAACTATTTTTTGGTAGTTATCCCTGAATAACCGGAAGGGAAGGGACAGTAGGTGAGAAAGAACCATTATACAGTACTGCAGTAAATGTAACAGAGCCTTGAGGAGCAATGGAAACTGATTCAAAGCTGAGCTCTGGCATCATAGACTCATTTCAGATCACAGCTCCTCTAGATCCATGTGACCTCCTGTAATTCAGTTACGCTTCACTTTGAACCATGGGGATCAAATTAATTGCTATTTCACAAGGTTGTTTGGAAGGATCCATGATGCGATGCATATGAAATGGAGAGGGGGACTGTCCCGGTCAAGTGTGTGTCTGGTATAATTACTATCCCAGGTAACCTCCTGTCCTTTCACCATCCTTCACCCCAGGAAGATCTGCAAAGTCCTGGACAGCAGTCAGGCTTCGTGAGTTAAGCCCCACTGAGTTGCAGTTAGTGCAGACATGCAGGTAAACTCGTGTCCTCCTTTGGTTGTCATGAGTTAGGTTAGGTAGCTCACAAGCCGAAGGTGTCCCACATGTATGATTAATTCATTAAAGGTGGCAAAAGCAGTTTAGTGGGGGAAAGGATGATCTTTTCAACAAGTGACACTGGATCTGCTGGTGGCACTACAGGAAACAAAGCAAACATTAACATTTCTCTTGTACCACACACAAAAACAGCTCCAAATATTCATGGAAATGGATTCTAGGCAGGTCTAAATGGAAAAATTCAAAATCTGCACTATCTATAAGAAGGCGTAGAGAAAAATCTTTGTGACTTTGGGGTATACGAGTTTTGCAGATATAACGGTAAAAATAAAAGTTCGAAAAATGATAAATTTAATGTTTCAGTGTTAGAAACCTTTTCTTTATGAAAGCAACTGTTAAAATGAAAAGAGAAGGCATGGACTGGGAGGAAATACAATTTTCATAACACTCATATCACAGTATTTCCACCCCAAACATTTAAACACCTCTTACAATTCATTAACACAGAGTAAAGAAACTCATAAAATTGGCCAAAGGCTTTGAGCCAAGATTTGCCAAAATAAGAAATGAACATGCGCACGCGAAGATGCACTTAGAAGGGTCGTGTCTGAGCTCCAGAACACGCTAGCAGTTATGCTGGTAACTGTGGACCTGGACAGGTGGGGGCATCCCTGTTTCTTCTCACCATCCTTTCCTCTGACTGTCTTGGTTTTCTCTTCTCCTTATTCAGCAAGCCCACGGTGAAACGGTTCTAGAACGCTCAGATCCAGTGGCTTTGGTTTGTTCTGGGGTCACATTGCTGGTTCTAGGTGGAACCAGAAGCCAATGCCAGGCTTTCTGAATCCCTGGGTACAGAGTCCACTGAGCCGCACAAAGTGACCGAGGAGGGGGTGGGGCTGGGGTCTCTCTCTTCTTCCCATCTTTATATCAATCTTATGTGGTACTTGAAAATTTTAAACCCAGTAGAAGTAGAGCTACCTTTGTATTTCAGACTTATCTTCAAAGTAGATGTACAGTATCACTTTCTGGAAATCCTGAGAGTTTGCATTCTACCCTAAGTATCCAAATTATGCCATGGCGCATTGGGCAAAAAGATGGGTAATCAGGGTTGGCGTTTGGCTCCAAGAATCAAGGCATAAGTTGATATCACCGTGACAGTTATGGTTTCAAGCTAATGTGTACAGGTATTTGAAAAGTTATGTGAAAGTTCATCCTCTTGTGAATCTGAAAAAGATGTGTCTCCCAGGAACTGTCCAGAATCATCTGCCACTAACTAGTTGTGTGAACTTAGGTAGTCACATCCCTCTCTGAAACTCTGTTTCCACATGAGTAAAACTCAAGATTGAACTAGTTGATCTCTGAGGGCCCTTCAACTTTGACATTTTCTACAATCTCTAGTTGCATGATTCTAAGTCTGCCTTAACACTGAAATGCTGCCAACATACATTTCGATATATTTTTTGCTGTCAATTTGCAGTCTCTGGGATTCCTCTGCCTTGTTTATTGCTTCCCAGGCGCTGCCTTGCTGATTTGAGCTTGAGGAGCTATGCCTCGTGCATAATTTGCTTGCCAGCGATCTTGCTGTTCCCTGCGGATGGTGTCATGTTTGAAAGGTGAAGGTAAGAGTATTCAGTGCAGGAGCTGAGCCACCGATCCATCCCTTTCTGTCGCTAAACTATGCATTTCTCCTGTTTCTCATCCTCTGCGCTTCTTCCAGTTTGTTTCATTGCTACATTTGGGTTTTATGATTACATCTGCAATAGCAGGCACAGATGTTTTTCTCACTCCATTGTATGGTTAATGGTGAAATGGGTTTTTCAAGCAGATGCCTGCACGTGGGTGCTATCCTTTTCTCTCCTGACACATTTTCTACACAAATAGCAGATTGCATGTCTGGAATGCTTTGAGCCTAGCAAGAGAAGAATTCAAGCTGAATAACACTGGGCTGATTTTCAAGCTTCTGAAAAAATAATACAGGCATTAAACTCGACAAACTCCTCACAGCACCTCTGCAGCCCCGATCCAGCCCTGCATCTCCAGCCTTTGCAGCTTTACTTGAGCAGGCTGAGAGGAAACACTTATTCTTTGAAGGGCAGCCACGGGAAGGGAAAATAACATCAGATTCAATTTTTAAAAAGGTAGACTCAAAAGTCAGGTCGCTCTGGGTTCTGAGACCTGAGACCTCTGTTTCTCTATCTGTGAAATGAAGTGATAATGCGAAGCTGGTGAAGGTCATTGAGATAATTGTCAAGTAGCAGAGGTCCCTGGCATAAGTCTAACCCATGTCCACTACTGGGCATATGCGGCTAATTACAACTGACTGTCCAGAAGTCCATTTGTGTGAGGGAATGAAAAGCCTCCAGGAAGGGCAGTAAAATTATGCAAGGATTGGAGGCTTGGGCTATAGCTTTGGATTTCTTAACCTTGGAACCACTGAAATTTTTGGCCAGATAATTGCTTATTATGGATTACTGTCCTGTGCAGTGTAGGATGTTTAGCAGTACCCCTAGACTCAACCCACTAGTTGTCAGTAGTACACCCCCTCTAGTTCTGACAATGAAAAATGCCTCCAGGTATTCTTGAAAGTGCTTATGGTAAGGAGTGATCAGGAATAACTTCTATTTGAGAACCACTACCATAGAGGCACTAACCCTTGTCTTTGAATTCTATCTCTGCTACCTACACAAGTTTATGCTGCTAGTAACTGTACTTCAGTTTGCTTAGCCATAAAATGGGAGGAATTGGTAAGAGGATTAAAATGAGAGATGGGTACAACCTTTAGTATACAGTGACACATTACCTCTTTACCAAAATAGGGATTTGCTTTTTCCTTCACCTTTATCTTGTCCCAAAGGGAGGGGGAGTAAGTGTTGAGCTCAGTGAAGACTTGTCTCGTCCTATGGAAAAAGGTCAGGAGTGTTACTCCAGTGTAAATTCCTCAGTTTAGGAACATGATGCCAAAGGAAAAGATCTCCTTTCCTGCCAAAATATTTAAGTCTGGATCCAAAGCAAATAGAGACCTAGGAGTAAAATCCATTTAATGAATGCCTATTCCACTAAAGCACCTGTAATATATCTGACACTCAACTTTGTAGCTCTGGACCTTTGCTTATGGTACCAAAAGGTAAAAAAGGGACTGTCAAAATTTGCCACAGAACACTGCAAAATTCTGCAGAAATTTAGCCTCCTGGGAGCTTAATGCACTGAACTCAGCAGTAGTTTCTGAGGAAGATGGTAGCTCCCATGGAAATGACAGTAGAATCTACCAGAAGTGGGCATGCTAAGTAGATGAAGCATTTTTCTGCAAGGCTCCTAGATCAGGAGAAGAGGCTATGATTGGTTGCTCATTTGCAAAGGCTGATAGGATAGGGACCAGTGAAATAACAATTGCACTTGTATTTTAAGCCAGGACCTACGTAACTCAAGGGAATTTGTGTGCAAGTACAAAAATGTTATAAACTTTTAAATTCATTCAAACTTAAAAAGCTATTAAATTTTTCCCTAGCGTAGTTTCACTTGTTGCATTTTTAACCTACTGTGTCTTGAGGACCTGAGTTCATGATATTTCAAACCTGTTTTCAATGTAGTGGGGAGTTTTCAAGATCAAGACAGATGGTAAGTTGGTAAGGTGGCGTGGGGTCAAAATAGAATGACCCACTCCAGTGTCTCTGCAATGAAGGCTTACTCTTCCTGTACAGTTGGAGTCATTAAAATATTCATTAATTCATTATTCCTTAGACCTTGCCTTACTATTTAGTACATAGAAGGTTGGCTTTCCTCAAATATAAATTGGGGAAAATACCAGTATTTCCTATTCATTATTTGACTAAAATATATTTGACAGTGTTAAGTATACTTCAGTTTTATCTTTACTTCGTCAAACTTTTCACCATATTTATAATATATATTTCACTGAATATGTCCAGTCTTTGTAGAAAAACACTTGGTTTTGTAAACTTCTGCATCTCCAGAGCCTAGCAGAGTGAGATGTCCAATAATTATTGGTTCAGTGGATTATGCAGACTCAGTAAGTATAATTTGCCATAAATTCCAGACTCACATTTACTATTTCCTAATTTTGTTTTCCGCTTGGATGCACAATAGTATCTTATACATATCCATACCCAAACCCTTGATTCCCACTGCATCTTCATTCCCCCACTGATCAATGAGCTCTTCTCTCTGTTCTTCTGTCCATTCTTCAAGTTTCTCTGACAACAGATTTAAAACCACCCTTGAGCTTGCCATTTCTCTCGTGTCCCATTTCCAAACTTTCAGGAAGTTTTGTTCCCTCTATATGCTAAATATATCCAGTGTACAACCCTTTCTAGCAACTCCGCTGCCAGCCAGTTAGTCCAAGTCACTATCATGCTGCCCATTATCACTTTGCCTAGATAATTGCTTCCCTAATTATCACATAATTCTGTTTTCTGTTCTAAGTATTTACTCTCGAAAACCTAAATACAGATATGCGTGACTGACTGGGAGATTTCTTGTGCCTGAAATCATGTTTGTCAGTGTGTGTAGGAAAGTGTGAGTGTTAGCTGTGTGTATATTAGTGTGTGAGGGTATTTATAAATATGTTTGAGTGTCTATAATGTGTGATTGTGTGCTCATGTGTGTATATCTCTGTCTCTGAGTTCCACCTCACATACTCATGTGATCATCTCATACTTCAAACTCACTGGGACAAAATAATTTATTCTTATTTCCTAATTATGCTCCTTGTTCTCTGTTCTCCATCTCAAGAAAAGCACCAGCAGCCATCACGGCACCCAAGCCTGACATGGAAATAATGCTCAAGTCATTTCCCTCCTTTAAAGTTTTGAGTTGAGGCCCTCCTCATCTGTCTTTCACAGGAGACTCCTGGCTAGACCTTCTAGTCTTGACACACTGTTTTAGGTCATTTAAGAACAACTTGCAGAAGTACTAGAATTTAAATTAGAGGCTCAGTGAATCATTCTCAGTGATACTGTGGAGGACATTCTTCCCCTGCTTGGAAGGCTAGATATAGTATTCTCGGAGGCTCTTTTTGCCACTTGAACATCTGTGATTCTTTGCTCCGATTCTAGAAGAATCATCAATTTAAAAGGTTCTATCAATATATTCTTTGATAATAGTTTTATCCATTATATTCATTACAATCGATCAAATGAATAAGTGTGGCTATTTAGTGGGTACCAGGAACTTCTACCAAATCCCTATCAGGAGGGACACTGCAACCAGCAAGAAAAATTGGAGACCTTTATTAGCTTTATTTTCTCTCCCATATCTATTCTGGTTTGGAAAACTAGGACATCTCACATTGTGCTTACATATTAGGGATCTTAGCTTTTTAAACTAAAAGTTCTTATTCATGCTTCATAATCTCCAGTTTCAGACCACAAAAAATTTCCTCCTTAACACATATTCAGTCACTTCATTTTTCTTATCCACTTACCTATCACTGGGACAAATTACCTGACACCTCAATTTAATGGAGCTGAGGTTTTGGGTTACAGTTTCAGTCCGTGATTTGTTGGCTCCAAGGGAGAAACTGAATGGCAGAGGGATATGGCATAGGAAGAAGTGTTCAACTCATGGTAACCATGAAGCAGAGAGAGAAGGGAGGAGTGAGGAACTAGAATACATCCTGCCAAGACATGTCCTAGTCGCCTACCCCTTCTGACGAGGCCCCACCTCCAAATATGAGACTTTTGGGAGACATTTTAGATCTCAACCATAACTTTCTGTCTCTGGCCTCCAAAGGGTGTATATACATCTCACTAAGCAGAAGGCATTTATTTCATGTCTAAGATTGTGCTTGAGACCATACTTCTAAGTGAAATAAATCGGACACACATGTTTAAATACTGCATAGTTTCTCTGGTGTGAGAAACTGAAGTGTAAATAAAGACTAAAATGTATTATATTGGGAAAGGGAACAAAGTGTCCAAATGGGAAAGGGAATAAGGGAGGGGGAAAGGAACAGAGGGACAAGAGAAATAAGAAATGGAAGGGAAAAATGGAAACAAAGCTTTTGTAAATAGGGAGGGAGGAGGGGGTGAAGGGAGGAGAGGGGTATGGGAAAAAAAGAAGCAACAAGGTATCATGTACAGGTACAAATCCCCAATGATGAATGTTATCAATATGTATATCGAAAATGTACCATTAAAGTAAAATTTTAAAAAAAGACATAACAAAAGACAATTTCTGCATTCAGCAACCTAGGGACTTCTCCTAAGGTGGCTGCTTTATTTAAATTAATTCTTTCAGATATTGAATCTTAAGTTTGAGAACTCGAAAACAGCAAAAATGGAGAAACTTTTTAAAAATAAGTCTAGATTGATGATGAGAAAAGGCAAAGGAATGTTTGTATTTATAACAATGTATCCTAATCAAGAAGTATTAAATAAAAACCAAATTGAGAAATGTGTAATTATAAGCAATTATGTTTTAATATGTGAAGTGCTTTTTATTTTCCATATTAAAGATTTGTTGCCTCCAAAAAAAAAAGAATTGTCAAAATCTTAACTGTTACAGCAGTGCTGAAAATTTTGTGTACAAAGTCTCTGAAACTTAAACTATAAAAATAAAAAAGAAAGTTTAACAATTCCATTATATAATGGCAGACAGTAAATGGTCCCATCCTAAAGGGAGGAACAGGGGGATAGAAAGGAATGGGACCAAAGCAAGACTGAAACCCAAGAGGGCAAACATTAAATCCTGTAGATCCATATGTAGCACCCAGGGAATCTGTGGGGAGATGTGAGTTCCAAAAGATTTGGGCATCCCTGCCCCTATGATATTGCTGGTTGTAGCCTACAGACCTCTCTCTTTGGGCAGCTTTACTCTTTGCCTGTGGCTTTTCTCCGCACCTAGCCTACATTTCTGGGATCTCCAATGTCCTGGGGTCCCCAATTGTACCTTTGGCTTCACTGTCAGTTTCACCCTCTCAGGGGCTCCTGGCAGGGACTGAGATCCTGTCACAGCTTTTTTTCTGGCCATCCATACTTTCCTCTGAAATCTGGGAGGAAGGTTCTGTGACCCCATAACTCTTGCATTTTACATGCTTAAAAAACCAGCACCACATGGATGAAACCAAGATCTGCCACCAGTTTGAGCAGTAGTTGGACCCCTTTACACCATGGCTACAGTGATCCTTGAGTCCCTGCATGGCTGTATTCAGGTATATTTCTCTATGTGGTCCTGCTAGAACGGTTGTCCCAGAGGCTCTCTTTGCAAAAGAAAGATCTATAATTTTGCACCCTTGAGCATGAGAAGGCTGGGGTCTTGGTGATTTCTAAGATGCCCTCAAGGCATTTTTATTCCTGTCCCTATACAAAAAACTTGCCTTCTCTTTAGTACTAATCTTTTCCCCAAGTCCTTTGCCCCAACTTTGCAGGTACTCCTTTTCTGGCAAAATTCCAAAATTTTCAAATAATTCAGCTTTGTCTTTTGCCCCTGATTCTCACTGTAGATTTGGCCCAAAGCAGCAAACAGTACCCATGCCATAGCCTGAGAACTGAGCTGTCTTGAAATTTCCTCTGCTAGGTCAATTAGTCCCCCACACCTAATCTCAGTTGCCCACAAATTCTCAGGACATGGGCAAAATGTAGACAATTTTCTGACAGAGTATAACACACATAGCCTCTTGTCCACATACCACTGAAGTTTTTTTTTTTTTTTCCCAATTAACACCTCCTAGGACTGAATTTTACTGTTCACATTCCTATCAGCATTCTAGTCTTCTGAGTTGTGACCAGAATCACCCATTAGACTCTGCTTACTGCATTTTAAGGCTTTCTTAGCTTTCTTCTCAAAAATTTTCAGAACTCTTTTGGCAAACAAATTTGAAAGGCTTCTAAATCACATGGTCAGGTAGAGTCATAGCAATGACCCCACTCCTGGTATTGAAAGCTGTCTTAGCCATTTTCTCATTTCTGGGACAAAATACTCAGCACACATAGACTCAAAGGAAAAGATCGCTATTTTAGCTTATGTTTTCAGTCCATGGTTGGCTGGCTGTAAGGCAGAAACAGAATAGCAGGGGAGCATGGGAAAGGAAAAAGTGCCCACAGTGCCCAGGAAGGAGAGAGAAGGAAAGAGGCAGGGATGAAAATACACCCTTCCAAATTGTGTCCCCAGTCATCTGGCCCCTCTGACTAGGCCTCATCTCTAAACATGTGACTTTTAGGAGACATTTTATATCTAAACCATAACACAATTCATTAAGTAAACAATTACTAAACAATTAATGAGCCTCCATTTCTAGCAATGTGTTAGGCATTATTGAAAATTACTTTGTATTGATATCATTTGGTCTTCAAAAGTAGTCCTGTTGCTACAGATGAAAATGATGAGTCCCAGAGCTATTAATAATGTGTCCAGATTCACATACTAACCAGTAGATTTGAAATTTGAATCATAGTCTAACTGGCTCCAAAGCACATAATTTAGCAACCATCTATATCTTCTCCTTTTACATTATATACAATATATTTGAAGGAATTGGATAGGAATTTCCTTCCTTTTCCACATTGTCTGGTAATCTGATGATAGCCTTTCAATAATTATATATTTTTCTTATCATACAAAATCATCATGTGTCACCTACTCTTGCTTCTCAAATGATATTATCTCACATTTTAGTGAGAAAAGAGGGACAATGAAGTGAGAATTTATATTATTCCCCACAACCAAATATACAAACCCACCTGTGTTTGTAACCATAATCTCTAATTGGAACTGCTCTCGTTTAAAACTCACACTCCAGTTGAGTTCTGTATTCATTACTTCTCTTCTTCTCCACTATCTACATATATTTATATTTACTTGTGTCTTGCTCAGTTTCTTTCATCATGGTATACATTTCAATATCTATTTTATTTCCTTTATTAAATTTATTCATAAGTGTTTTTGAGTGTTATTAAAATGGTACTGTTTCTATGAATTTTTCAGATTCACTGATAGTGTATAGAAGCACAACTAAATTTTGTATGCTGATTTCATATTCTGCAATGTTAGTGAATTTGTTTATTAGTTCTAACAGATTATTTTTGAAATAGGGTTTTCTATATATAAGAACAGGTCATCTGTCAACAGAAAAAAATGTAGAATAGCTATTATCAAAAAGACAAAAGATAACAAATATTAGTAAGGATGCTGGTAAAGAGGGAACCCTTGTATTGCTGGTTTTGACATTAGTTTAGTCTATCCATTATGCAAAATGCTATGGAATCATCTCAAAATATTAAAAATAGAATTACATGTGATCCAGAAATCCTATTTCTGAGTATATATCCAAAGGGAACGAAATCAGTTTATTGAAGAGATATCTGCACTCCCATCTTCACTGCAGCATTATTCATAATCACCAACATATGGAATCAATCTAAAATTTAATAATAGTTGAATGGATAAAGTGTGGTACACATGTACAGTGAAATATTCAGCTTAAAAAATAAAAATCTTGTCATATGTGATAACATGGATGAACTTGGTAGGTATTTTACAAAATAAAAGAAGTCAGGCACAGAAAATACTTGAGCTGCTAAAAAATGCAAATATTTTCCATCACTCTCCCATTCAACACTACTCCAATGATTTCCCAAAATATGTAGAATTAAAGTCATACTCTTTCATCAAAGTTTTAAAGTTCAACACTATCTGGTCTCCCTGTCATCTCTCTGAATTCATCTCTTTGCACGGACTGCCATTTGATGAATTTGGTCTTCTCTGTTCCTAGAATACTGCATGCTCATTTATTCTTGCAGAAGCCATTCTCTCTGTCTGGCAAACACTGTACATAGATCTTTGCATAGCTGATTCCTTCTGGTCATGCAGGCCATTCCTTTTTTGTCACCTCTACAGAGTGGTCTTCTCAGACCACCTCAGTTTTTAGTCCTCCCAAATTACTTTTATTGCACATCCCTCATTCTTTATATCATCGATGTCTGAGGTGATTTTGCTTAATTGTTTCTATAGCACAATCCCAGCGAGGGCAAAGACTTTTTTCTTACCCATTTATATGGCTCCAATGCTTAAAACAGTTTCTGTCTCTTAGCAGTGAATATGCAGTAAATATGAAAACTGAATGAATAAAATCTAAAACAACTTGCAACTTGAAGGAGCATGCTGGAAATACCCTTAGTTAGGTCTTGTGTGTACAAAGGGCATGCTAGGGAATTCCTAATACAGTACAAACTCCATTTGTTTTATTCACAATTGTGTTTCTATGTTTCCTAGAGTGTCTGGCTTATAATAGCTGCTCAGTAAAGATTTGGTGACTGAATGAAGGGTGCCTGACCCAAAGCTTGAATTAAAACTATTTGCAGAAAAATTAATAACTCAAGACATATTACAGAAACTTGGGTGAATGGTTTACTTCTTTCTCTTGTCCATGTTCCAAAATTTTTTCTTCTTATAAAGAATATTTGCTCACTCATTCAATCATAATTATTGGGGAACTAATTTGTAGCACTTATATTGTAATACAAGTAATTATTGAAGCCATTACAAAATGGAACTTTTTAAAATATTTGAGCTCTTGTTGTACCTTTATTAGCTGGATTGTAAGAAAATTGGTGGAATTTTTTGAATCACACTATAACATTCAGTGTCACAGATTTTTTATTCCACATCTAAAGAATTAACCATAAGGAGTGAAATAAAGAGATGAAGTTGGGAAAAGATGTAATAATGGTATAGACTGAACAGTTTTTGAACTACCCTTAAATCCTGTGTCTACCGATGAGATTTTTAAAAAGTGTTTCTGTGAAGTTCACAAAAGAATTAAATGCCATGGATAAATAAGTGATTTTCTCCTGTGCAAGTCTGATAACATTATTTGGATGCCTACTTTTGGGGAAAAATTTTAAAGGTCAATTATCTTGTCTCAGAAGTTCAGCTGATTTCAATTGTTTACGGACCATGAAGAGCCGCTGCAATGTCTAGGACACTGACGAGTGCTCTAAAGAGCACCTGTGCATGTGTATCCATTTAAAGGGCCAGGTAAATTCCTGCAAGTGAAATAGCTGCCTCAAAGTGTATGCACTCTGAAAATGTCCATATTCACCGCCAAATCACTTTCCAAAATGCTGAGCGCAAATTTATACTCCTACCAAGAATCCGTGAAATACTGCCATTGGTCCGTGAGCTGCCTAGCAGTAGGTATCATCAGCCTTTTCTAAATTTTCTTCTTTAACTTCCAAAATCTTATAGCCTTTGGTATTTCTGTGTTCATTTGTTTGCCAATTAATAAGTTTCTATATATTTTCATATAGTCATAGATTATTTTTAAAAATTCCATAGTGTGTTTACCTCCTTTGTGCTTTCTAAATTATATATTTCATAAAATAAGTTAGTAATTATTCATTTGTAGACCTTTTATGTATCAGATGTGAATATTTGTCTATTACATTTAAAAAATATTTTCTCCTAGTTTATTCATTTGAATTTAGAGAATCTTGTGCTGTTTAGAAATATTTGTTATTCATGTGATTAAAATGATCATGTTTTTATTTCAACCATTCAGAATTGTTTATCTTGCTAGGAAATAATTAGACACACTGAGTTTACAAAATATTATCCTATATTTTCTTTTAGTATATTCACTTTACTTGATTTCATTTTTAATCATTCCAAAATATTTTCGATAAGACTCTAAATTTATTTTTAAGTATGTATTCAGTGAATCCAATTATAACTATTGAATAATCTTTTGCTCCTTCACCACTGCAATCATTACCATTTTAATATATTTAATTCCTATGCATACTTGTGCATGTTTCTTGGCTATTTTTTGTTTGTGTCATCTATTTGTCTCTTCTCTTGTCAATATCCTACTTTTTCATTTATAGTCGCTTTAAAATGTATTTTAATATCTAATAGGTCTAGTCCCTTCACAATAATCGTCTTCAAAAATTTCTTGTCATTTGCTGTACATTTCTTCCGTTATTTAACTGAATTTCTTGTTTATAATTACAAAGAAATCATTTGTATTTTGATTGAAAACGCATTAATATATTAACAAACTCTGTTGCCAAGCCTTGGCATTATCATTTATCACTAAAGAAATAAATCTTAGCTCTCCAATGGTAGTTATTGCTTTTCTGGTGAGTAAATCATCCTGACTGCAAATGAAACTATATAATTCATAATGCCTAATTTTGTGATTTTATGCTCCTGTGCTTTGCCTATTTGACATTCCTGATGGGCAATCATCTATTGTGCTTCAGTATCACCTGTCCTTACTCTCTGAGGTGCCTCCCAGAGCTGACTGATCAGGTTATATACTCTATAACATTTAAAAACTAATCCAAACAATGGCGACTTAACTTGTATTTAGGAATATAGTATACTTTTATATTATTGTCTTCCTTTCCAAAGACTATGATGTGCCTCTTCATTAATTCAAGTCAATTTATATGGTTTGGGTATTTTCTTATATAGTTTTTCATTATAACATTTATCCCTTGGTATGTTATAGTTTTGATGGCAATTGTGAATGGAATTTCCTTTCCTTTCTATTTCAATTTTTAGTTATACATTCTCAGTAGAAGGAAGAAGTTTCATCTTCTTTTCTTTCTGGTTAACTTACTAAATTTTCTTATGCTGCTAGATGATTTATTTGACAATTTGGGAGTTTCTAAGTATAAAACCATAACATCCTCAAATAATATAACATTTATCACACATTCTAAAATGTATATAACACGTTTAATTTTGGCATATTATTACAATAGCTACTGCTCCAAACAAGAATTACAGAAAGAAGAAAACATTTTACATACTAATTCTCAGTTGTTATAGTGAAAATCTGAATACTATGAAACCATTAACAACAACACTTTAGGAGACTATTTAATGGCATGGGGGATGCTTCTCATCATATATTAAATTTAAAGATACACAAAATTGGTTTCAGAATATAGTCTAGCTTTTAAACACATGAATGCACACATACTGGCATACACTTATGGTTTGAAAATGACTGGTTTTATAAATGTCAATACATAAATTGTATTAACACTGCATTATAGAATTTTCTTTTCATATTTATAAATATTTCTAAAATTTCCATGACATGCATAAGTAATTCTTGTGATCAGAAATAAGCATAAATACTCTTAAGTGAAAGGCAGACATTTTTCACAGAAGTGCTTTCAGACAGACTGTGCTGGTCCCTACTTGGTCAGCAAGGTCTAGCCATTAAATTATAAAATGCCAACTGCAGAGAGTTTTTAACATAAAAGCAATTGCTTGATATCCTTATATTTCTATGACTAGTTGCTATCTTCAAGATTTGTGACATGTTGGCACTGCAACCCTTTTCGGTGCAAGCTTGTTCTGACAATATTTGCTGCAAAATGTGTTTGCAAAATGGCTACCCTTGCACTTAAGTAAAAGAAAGGAGTAATTTCTGCTGAGTGTATCTTGGAAGATTCTCTTACTTAGCGTCCCTTTCACCTGTATAGTTTCTTCTTTGCTGTCTCCAGCATCAGTCATCTCCTTATCTGACATCGTTGCAGCTAAAACTTTTTCGTTTGCACGTTTGGTACTGCTTTACTCTATTTTGTGCAGGTTATAAAAGTGGTTGTAACTTTTGTACTCCAGTAGAATTAAAGAACTTTCTGTCTCATCTTTTATAGCCTTTTCCTATCTTCCAATGGAGGCAGTATTTGGGGAAGATGATCACCTGAATTTGCTATTAGCTGTGACTCAGCCACTCTAAACCACAGGAGCATTTTAAATACTGGGACAGAGGTTCCTTGGGCTTTGTTTTCTATGGCCTTAGATTTCCTTCTTTCTCAGTGGGAATAGAATGAGGGGGAGGCAGTGGTTGGCAGTTACGGAAATTACATAGACTAGAGGTTGTTAAAGGCCCATTAGGTAAAACCTAAGGCAACTTTTAAAGTATAAACTATCTTTCAAACACTTAGAATATGGATATGTCTCTGAAGCCATTTGGCTTTGTGTTAGAAACCCTAAATTATTTTATCTTGTTAAGGAAGATTTTCATGGAAATGTTAATTCTTTATTTAAATAGATTGCTCTATACAGAGTGTGCACCCTTGGTTTGAACAAATCAGGAGCATCCATCATTTTGATACATTTTTGAGAATTTGGACAATATTTTCTTCTTTTGTCTTATTTCCTAACAGAGAGGCTGTTATTACAAACAAACTATTGCTTTGTCAAAGCCCATATTCTGTTACTTGGTGTTATTTATACAGACTCTAATAAAACATTATGCTACTAATCGAAGGTGATAGATACAAAGCATTGTTTTGTCTTCTGGCATTATGGATTATGCTAATGGCCATCTGCCTATAATTGATATTTTGTTCTTCAGTCACAGAAAAATAAACATAATCAACTATAAAAGACAATTTTGTTGTGATAGATGCTCATGCAATTGTCTTTTATTCTCCATTATGTTTTTCATAATTTCTTAGTTAATTATTTAGTAGTATAATACTTTATGACATTATGACTGTCATTGCCTTCCAAATGGGGATTTGAAATATATCGTATATACTTGGTGATGTCATCCCTAATATCCTCACCGTGCAGCCAAGAAAAAGCAATCAAGCCAGTAATGTTTAAGACATAATGGGTCTGATACTTTTTCTTTTGTTTTCACACATTTTGTACGCTAACTGTCACTAGTTTCTTATAGAGTAAGAATTAATACTAAAATGTCAATCCAGAAAACTTTAGGTGAAATGATTATAGTGGAAAACAAATTAATCAAAATTTCCTTGGAATTAGCACTTAACGTCTCTTAATTAGAGAGAAATTCATTTTCTTTTTTTTTTAAACCAAGAACATGTATTGGTACATTGTATATATAATGATTACATTCATTGTGGTTAATTTGTACCTGTACATGATATACTTTGGTTTGCCCTCCTCTTCCCCACCCCTCCCTTCCATACCCCTACCCTTCCCTATTTATGGCTGGTGTATATACTCTTTTCCATTTAGAATATATAAGGAACTCAAAAAAATCAAGCCCCCAAATTTAAAGACCAAGTTCAAAAATGGGCGTCTGAAATGAATAAACATTTCCAGATGAAGAAATAAAAATGTCAAATAAATACATGAAAAAGTGTTCAACATCACTGGTCATTTGAGAGATGCAAATCAAAACAATGCTAAGATTTCATCTCACTCCAGAAAGAGCAGGTATCATCAAGAAATCAACCAATAACAAGTGCTGGCGGGGCTGCGGGGAGAAAGGAACCCTCCTCCATTGTTGGTGGGAATGTAGACTGGTCCAGCCACTGTAGAAATCAGTGTGGAGATTCCTCAGAAAACTACAACTAGAGGTTCCATTTGACCCAGCTATTCCTCTGCTTGGTATCTTCCCAGAAGAATTAAAATCATCATACCATAGGGATGTATGCACGACCATGTTCATAGCAACACAATTTGTAATAGCTAAGTCTTGGAAACAAACCAAATGCCCAACAACTAATGAATGGCTAAAGAAGATGTGGTTTTCCTACACAATGGAGTACTACACCACCATAAAAAAGGATAAACTAGAGTCATTTGTATATAGAGTATTTCTATAGAGAAATATAACCAACATCTGCATTTATGCTTATCTACATATATTTCAATATTGATATTATAGATGCTTTTGTTTTCAAAACTTCTACACAGCTGAATTTAAAGTCAATTTAAAGTATCTTGTACATAAAGTTTTGACTCTGCAACATATTCTACCCTTAGTGAACAGTATTCAAGAGGGTTTTCTAAAGCTCTGAATGTATATTTGTACCCATGAACCCATCCCCAGGATTCTTCCTTTGTGAATAGGAACCACATGAGTCCATCACTCTGATCACAATTAACCAAAAATTAGGGTCACCTCTATATAGAACAAATACTAAATAAATATGATAGTTTTTATTGGGTAATTTAGTTTGGAGATATAGGAAAGTTAGTGAGTGAGCAAGAGAATGAGACAAATCGGAAAGTAGCAGCAAAAAACCCCAGCATGATCCATGATTATTCAGAAGCCATGAGATAAGAGTATGAAAGAGAGATGACAGGGAGTAGCAGTTAAATAAGTTAAGTAGAACAAATGCAAGCAGACAGAAAAACAAAGTGGAGGGCATGATAGAGTTGATAGAATAGGGAGCAATGAATACCCATTGGTGAGGGGCATGGAGTAAGACTGATTTCCTGCTTGTTGCATTTTGAGAAATATTCCAACTTTCCAAGAGCTATTCCTGAAACTTCCTCTTCTCCTCCACTCCTCTGTGCCTTTATTTTTTTTTTTTTTATTTTATTTTTTATTTTTTTATTTTTATTTTATTTTTTTGGTGCTGGGGATCGAACTCAGGGCCTCGTGCTTGCTAGGAAAGTGCTCTACCGCTTAAACTAAATCCCCAGCCCCCTATGCCTTTATGATTAGTACTTTTGAACTCAGTCAATGTGAGGGGGCCTCTATTCTCAGAACTGAAAGATCCCAGTAACATATTCCCTTATATAAATTTGGGAATCTCTTGCTGAATTTTATTCCAAATTATTTCTCACTGCTTTCTTTTCTCCTATAAAAGAATGCTCCCAGTTTAGACTCCTTGTCTATATAAGTACAAGAAAATAATGTGTAGTTGTTTGGGGAGGTCTTTATCTACCAAACAAATAATATCAGAACTGACCTCCAAGAGTTGTCTACCTAGTGTCTTCAATTCTCTCTCTACCATTCTTCCTTGATCTAGTTTCATTAGGCTTCTGGTAACTTTCTACCCAGATACTTGAAAGTTCGTCCTCACCATATTTAACTTTTATCTGTATTTGAAACCATTGATGACTACCTTTTCCTCGATATAGTTCCTTCATTTGGCTGCTGACATTATACTACTAATTTTTCCTCTCACCCATTGTCCATTCCTTTCTTGAATCCCTTGCTATTTCATCCTCATTTCCCCCAATTTTTAATTTTGCACTGCCATAAACTTTATTTTCACTCACTTCCTAGATGACATCATACAGCCACAGGCTTTTACATGCTGTGCTAGCTGACGATTTCCAAATTTATTGCATCCTCTGCAAGATGTCTTCTAAACTTCAGATTCATGTATCCAATTAATTAATTAGCACATCTACTTGGTTAATGAAAATCTCAATATTATTATAGCTGCAACTTAATTCTTGATATTCCTCTACTGTCTACTCATAAATCTGCTATTTCCTCATTCATTTCCATCTTACTGGTGGATTCTAGCTTCTACTTGCTCAGCTCAAAATTCTGAGTCATCCTTCATTTCTCTTCCTCCTCTCACATCCAAAATACATAAAAAATGCTGAGTAATTCTTTAGTATATATCCCTAATCTAGTCACTTCTCACCACTTCCATCACTACAAATCTTATCCAAGCCATATCTTCTGTCCTGATAATTCTAATAGTACCTCTGTTCCCAAATTTGGACCCGTAAGTCTATTATTAACAAAATAACCATAGCGATCTTGTGGAAACAGCAATCAGGTATTGTCATTCCCCTGCTAATGCATAATTTTTGGCTCCATATCTTTCTCAGAGTAAAAATATTTAATAATGGCAACCTGCTCTCCTCCATCAGACACAGTCTAATACCCTCTATTTCATTTTCTTTTCCCTGTGATGCTCCGAGCCTTCTAAACTACTATTGTTTTTATCTATATGTTTTACTGCCTGTTTCTTCTCATGAGGTTTTTTAAGATTTTTTAATGATTCTAATATCTAGTATAGTGCCCCAAAATAGCAAGTGCTCAATAAATAGTTGCTGAATTAATTAATTAATTAATTCTGCTCCCCTGAGACTAAAACAAGGAATCACTTGAATACAAATAAAGGGGCTGAAGTACTGGAAAGTTTTCTGTATGCCATGTCACATACCAGCTAAATCTTTGTTAAGTGCCCCTCTGATGAATTTCTACAGCTAACTTTTTGTACTGATTATACTTACCTGTTTATTTTAGTCTTCCACAGTAGTTCATGAGTTCCTATGTGTCAAGGATGGTCTAATATTCACCTGTCCTTGCGCTGACTAAGCACAGAACCTTCCAACAGTACATGTGCAGTTTAGTTTGCTGAATATGTGGATAATTCCATGAGTAGAGGTTCTTGCCAGTCCTGGAGGTTGCCTGACCCAGCATGTTGTCAATGTTTTCTTCCTGGAAGCATTAGAAGACTTTCCCAGCTGATTTTGAAAGAAGTGTGCTTCTAGTTCAGATGCTTACCCAGAAAACTACATTGGCTAACTCCAAAGAAACAGGCTGAACAAAGCTGACAAAGCCACAGCGAGTGATGGCTCTCTTTTTCCTCCAGAAAAACTGAGTGAGAATAAAAGCACCAAGAATCCTGTCACTGAAGGACTGTGGCTTCAGGAAGTGAATGATCATTGAATGTGAAAACTGGAACTTTAGTCTCAGCACGTATGAGACTCCACTCACTTTGAGATAGTATCTGACCTTTTGGAAAACGGGACAAGAGGTTTTGATGTCTCTCCTTATCCACTGTAGCTTTTATTAGATGAGAGGGGTATGAAATGAGAAACAGCAGGTCTTTCCAAGGTGATTGTTCGATGATAACAACTAGTCCTTTCTCTGGCAGTCTTCCCTTCCCTCCTGAAATTATCCTGAGTTAGAGATGACTCAGTAATGGGTAGCTTGTTGGTTTTGCTAGTAGCTGGAGCAACAGAAGATCAGTTTTGCTGTCTGCCTGGTTTCAAAAACATCTTCCTTGGATGCGATGCTTTCTTGTGGGTGTCCTTGTGAGCCTGTTGACTAGATTTACCAAGTAACTGCTACCAACGATTGCAATGCTTTATGAATCTGAATTAAAGCTGTGGAGAAATAGAAGCTGTCAGGATCATTTCCTTGTTTTCAAGTTAAGTATGTTTCTCTAGAATACAGATTAGCATCTTTCCCTTTTCTGTTTCCTTTTCAGTAGCCTTCAAAGGAAAGGTGCCAAAGCAGCTGCTGTGAGAAACCAATAGGAAAAAGGTGGGTGTTCAATTATTCTTCAACCCTGAAAAAAATCACACATTCTCCATTTCTAAACAATGAAATGATGGGGGAGGGAATACAAATATGTGAGTAGTGTTCAAAACCCCCTAATTGTCAGTTAGCACCTTAATTATCAGACAATTTGTAATTAATACCTACATTATCAGTTAATTTTTTTGGCAGGAGTTACATAATATTCAGCAAAAATGAGATCCTAAACATTGCTGGGGGAAAAAAAAGACTTTTATTTGTGATTTGAAGCATTTTCTTGAAGATATTCTGATGAATTCCTTATGGAAAAAAAAAAAAGTTTGCCTTGTGAAATAAGTAGGCAGCAGAGTGTGAGGTGAAACTTCTCTTTATTGATATCATTTTCTACTAGACATCCTTGGGCATAAGAAGTGCTTTGTGAATTATTCTAAACCCACACACGTATTTAAGTTAATGACAACCCGCTAATTTATATGGGGAAAAGTAGACATTCAAGAAATGACTGGGCTGCTAGGCCAGGTTTCCCCATTCCCAGGCCAATCTTATCTCCACTAAGCACCATGCTGTCAGTAATTAGGAATTATATTCAATATTCTGCTGTTCAATTCTTAACTTCTTTGGGACAATAAATGGGGAGGAACCTTCTGATAGTTGGTATCTAGATACTAAATGTGATGTTTATACTTTTAATTTTCATAGAGCAGTAAAAAATGGATATGACTATTGAAGGGAAGTCCAAAATAATGATCATCTATGGGACAGACAAAAAAGTAACCTATTTTTATATCAAATTAGGATGATAAGTTATACTGAACTACAGTTATTTTCCTTCACATCCTAATACGATGTACTGTGACCTACTCGAAAGTAGGGAAGGTATTCTAGTCTTAGTTTGTGTGGCTGGCACGCTAGCTCAAGGGAATTGCTCCCTAACTATTGAATTCATTAATTAATAGTAATAAAGGAATTGGATTAATGGCACTAGGGGAACATACACACAAATCCATACACACAATTCACGAATAGTCACTGAACCAGTAACAGTAAGAATTGATACGTGATTTACACTAAGACCTCCTGAGCATCTTAAAAGTACGTAGTAAGCCAAATCAGTTCAAGATGATATCTAGTCTAAGCGACACTCCTACAGCTACTTCCAGTGTCAAGAGTGAGTCCTAGACATTCATCATTCTCCACTCTTCAATATTGTACCTCACTTCAGCTGAACCATTGTTGTCTTCCTTGAAATTAGTGGCCTACCTCATTAGCTTCTTATGTCTGATGTACTAGTTACTATAAGAGGCCCCAGGTTCCCAGGGCTTATCTCTCCCAGTCTAGTTCCCATACAGCTCTACACTACCACCTCTGACCTGGCCGTTTCTTTGATCTTTCCCCAACTCCTGAGAACCTTCTTTTCCGTTCTTTAGAACTAACCATGCCAGAACGATGCTAAACCAATCAATGGAGTGCTTTAGTTATCACACACACCCTGGATCCAGCTACCTCCAAAAAGCCCCACCTAGGATTGCTTGATGGTTTGGCGAGACATCTATATACAAGCTATAATAATCACTGTATGTTGCTGTGATTTTAAATGTCCCTGGGCCATTCTCCAAACTTACATTTTTGTCATTCTCTCTAATACTATTGTTGACCTAACTCATAGAAATTTCAGAGTAGACCCAAATGATATTCCAACATTCCAGTGTCTCAATTCCTTAATCCCTTCCCCTGTGATTTTGTTTTTACTCACATTTAGACACTGTTCTAGTTACTTTTCTCTCGTTGTTGGGACAGAATACTCGACACCCAAAGTTAGGGGAAGAAAGGTTTATTAGCTCACAGTCTGCAGAGGTTTCAGTCTATAGTCAGCTGGGTCCGAGGCGGCGGGGCAGCCTGCAGACCCGCAGCCTGCCGGCTGCAAAGTAAAGTCCGCAAGATGCAAGAAATGTATGCAAATCAGCAATGCAAACAAGCAGCTAGTTAAGCTTCTTCCTGTCTTTTATCTAGGCTACCTGCCCCCAGGGCGGCCTGCACTCCCACCCCCCAATCTCAGGCTCACATCCTTGATCCCAGCAGAACAATGCCAAACCGATCAATGGATTAATTTAGTAATCACACACTCTAGATCCAGCTATCTCTTACCACATGAGGCTTTGGGGGGACATCTAGACACAAACCATAACAGACACTCATTCCCATACTCATAGTCTTTTCGTGGTCGTAATCTCAGTTTTAGTAACTTCTCCCTGTCTGCTACTTCCTGCCTAATCAGCTGATTCCTTCTATTACATCAACTCAGTTCTTCAACTCATGGATTCTACCACCTTTGTCACTGCTTTTAAACTTCATCTTCTGTCCTCCTTCCTTGGCCAGCTCGAATTCCAGAGTCAAACATCTAATACTTTCCTTCCTATGTATTCTATCTAATTCTATATAATTCTACCTAATTCTGTCTATCAACAATCTTGCCCCTCTCTTGATTCAGAGTACTCTTAGAAAAATGATATCTTGGTTAAATCCATCTATATTCATCTCCTATACCAGCACCTATGCCACTTAGTGTGGCCGGACCAAATTACACAGCCATGCTTACTGAAATCACTTCAGATCCATGCACATGTGATCCATGCACTTTCTAATTTCCCCAAATCCACATTGTAGAATATGCATTCCCTCTTAAACTTCTAACACATCCTACCCCACTGTTCCGCTCACCTGATGAGCCTCTTTATTACTGAGAAATTTGCAGTGATCGGAAGAGAATTTCCATAGACTCACATTAACATACACCCAACTCAACAGCATCTACCGGCACGTACGCTGCCTTCCTACCTCTTCCTATAAATCAACTATGTATGCTCCTATCTCCAGCTGCTTCCTCTGATCTGCACATTAGTTTACATTTCCTCTCACCCTAGATATTGCTCCAGCAATTACCTTTGCTGTTTGTTATATCATTCTTTCCCCCTCTAATACTTGCTACAAATCAGCATACAAACATGCTGCTATTTCTCCTGGCTGCACTTCCCACTCAAGGAATCACCACACTTCCTTATTACCTATTGCACCACAATTCCTTGAGAATTCTATACTTGGTTGTATCCAATTCCCTCCTTCCCTCCCTCCTCTTTCTCCTCCTCCTCCTTCTCCTCTTCCTCCTCCTTCTCCTCCTCTTTCTCCTCCTCCTCTTCTTCCTCCCCACACTGATGTCTGTCTCTTACTAGAAACTGAACCCAAAGAACAATGAGCTACATTCCCAGAAATTTGATTTTTTTTTTATTTTATTTTAAGGCAGGGTCTAAGTAGCTAAATTGCTCAAGCTGGCATCAAACTTGAGATCCTCTTGCCTCAGCCTCCCAGTGTTTGGACTACAACTGAGCATCACTGTGCTGGCTCCATTTTCTCCTTGCCATATGCAAATCCAGCTTTTATTCCAACCACATTATCAAAAACTGCTCTTATTACAGTCACCAATGATGATCGAATTGTGATAAACAGTAATGAAATCTCGTTTCTCAACCACCAGTGTCTTTTGACACAGTGTTCATAAACAATTTCTGGTTTAAATACTTGATGCCTACAATATTATTTTCATTCTATCCCTTTTATCTCGTAAGTCTTTCCTTCTTAGTCTCCTTTGCCATCTTCTCAAATTTTTCCCAATCTCGTAATGTGAGATTACCCAGGAATTGGTACTCATAGGTGTGGTCTTCTCTAAAATACGTTTCCTACCTTAGAGGTTTCACCTGATCTCATGTGCGCATATACTGTCAATATGTTAAAAACTACCAGATTTATTTCTCTCTCCTGGATTTCCTTCTTGACATTTTACTTCGATGTCTGACGGACATCTCAAATTTATGTTGTCAAAACAAGAGATGTTGATCTTTCAGTACTGTGAACCTAGTGGAGTCTCGATTAATGGCAGAATCTTTGGCTTTACCTTCAGGTATATATGTAATCTATTTGCCATGATTAGACCCACATGTGGTCCCCTTTCTTGTGGCACATGCTTTAGGGAGTCCTGCATAGTCCAAATACACAGAAATACATTGTTTTACACTTTTTATTTTTAGTCTCTTTTTTATTAGTATATGTTTGTGATACATAATAATTACTTCATCATGGGGAACATGTATATATTTATATATCTCACATGTTAATCACTTTTACTTCCCCCTTTACTCCACTCCTTCCCCTCTCCCTCATCCTGACATCTCCCTCCAATTTCCACAAAGTCCACTTTCCTGTTTCCTATCATCTGTCTTTTATTTCCCCTTAAAATTTTGTTTTACATACAAGACACACCATGCACTACTTGATCTTCTTTGATTTAGTTTTTTTGCTTAGTATGGTTTTAAGGTGCAACCATTTTCTTACAAATGACTCAATGTATCCTTCTTTATGGTTGAGTAGTATATATATATCACATTTTCTTTACTCATTCATCTGTTGATGGGCCAAAAGGCTGTTTCCAAGATTCAGCTAATATGAATTGTGCTGATATAAATAAGCTTATGTATGTATCATTTCTGGATATCTTTCTGAAAGGTTTACTGTAATAAATTATTAAAAGCACTTGGAAATTTTTGTAATTTTAGGATAAACACTGAGCACTAACAAAATATAATTTGTATCTATAAATATCCAATCTTTGGACAAATCTAACTCAATCTTCACTTACATTATGTGCTGTAGATTCTTTAAGAAAAAATCATTGTGGATAAAAGCTCTGAAAGGTCACAATTTGTGTGGCAGCTGATGCTGAAGACGGATACTGCATTAGTCTGTGGAAAGGGCATAAAACTACCAAGATTCCAAGTAATGAAAAGAACAAATTAACTTTTCATATCCTTCTTTGCGAATAGTATAGATGCAGTAAATTCTTGTATAAGACAGTATCATTTTTAGTAGTAAGAAAAATAAGAAAATAATTATCATAAATGTCAGGGTGATGGTTACCTGTGAGGAAAGGAAAAAAAAAAAAAAGATTTGTGTCTTGGAAGATCACATCAGTAGCCTTGATCTGCTGGTAATGTTCTATTTCTTCTCCTGGTTGGTAGTTGGACAGTACGGTGATAGCTTTATAATGGTCACTGAATTATGTCTATATTTATATCAATCTATATGTTTGTGTGTCTGTGTGCATTTTGTTTACTCCTGTGTAGAAATACTTTGTTTCATGGTAAGATTTGTATGCTTCAAAAATTAAATAAAGTAATGAGAAAAAGGCAATAGTATTTCCTAGTAATGCCAATTGCCCATTTTCTTTCTTCCATTTGTGTTACAGTTTATGATTCTGGCAGGAGTTATGAATTGGTTCAGCATTTACAACAGTTGGAGATGACAGCTGAAGAATGTTTTGCCATATTAAGCAATTCAAATTTGTTTAAATTAAAATGTAAATTTCTACATAACATGTAAGAAGCATGACACTAAGTCTTTAAATTACTGTGCACATCTGTATATTACTTTAAATCTGTGTGAAATTCAGCTATGTCATAGAGAATTAAATCATGAAATTTAAATGTGTTGTATTATTTCATGTAAAAATGAAAAATTCTCAAATGTGCTGTATTACAGTATTTGACCATAGATAAAATCTGTGCTTCACTTATGGATCGAAACATTACTTTAACAATTCAATTTAAAATTTCAGTTTCTACTGCTTGCACTGCAAACACAGTTTGTCACACACTCATCCAAGGAGCCTCATATTTTGCCATGATACTGTGACAAGCTGTTTCTTCCATGTTGTTGCTTCTGGCAAGATTATTACTTCTCTTCTAGCATCGTACTCTTAAGGAGACCTTCTTGTTCCTGATATGTATCCATATCTGAAAGCAACAAGGTCACTCTGAATCAGAACAAAAAGACAAATTGCTTATAAACCTTAAGATTCATGAGTTGGATAAAGTTAAGAGATGAGAAGGATATCTTTCTTTTCAACAAAATAAAAACATCACAGAATTTTCAGCTGAAATTATGGACAGTAATGTAAGTAGAATACTTACTAATTCTTAATAACTTATCTATCTCTCCCTGTTCATTGTACTTTTAGCACAGCTCATTTTCTCAGAAGAACCTTTACCAAACGAGGTAGAAAATTACTCTTAAAATTTTGGCAGACCACAAGGCAGAATATTTGAAAGAAAATGTCACATTGCATTTTGTATACATGTATTTTTTATATACATATATGTATATTTTTTTTTCTTTCTGAGCTGACCAAGGTGGACTTGACCTGTCCTCAGCAGCTGTTTGAAGTGTTTAAGACAGGGTGAGGCACCACTAGATCTCTGTTCCATGAGACAACCGAGGGAATTGGTTGAGACAGGCAAGCCTGAGTGTATCCTGAAAGGTATTCTCTAGAGGATAAATGGGAGTGAATTTAAGTAAACAGATTCATGTTGACAGCTAGGCTTTGTCCTGTAGAGATGATTTGTTGTGGGTTACTTGAGGTGAAGGCAGTGAGATTTTATGTAAGGCAGAATTATTTTATTTTAGGTCGTAGAGTAACTTGAGTCACTGATAGAAAGGCTAACTGTCCATACAAACAATTGGGTTAGTGAGCCTGTATGTCAGTAAAGCTAAATAACTGAGCTAAGGTCTCACAAATGAAGTGATCACTGTTTCCATTCTTGAAAAAAACCAAAATGGGTACCAATTAAATTTAACAAAATTTACTGGAAGAATAAAATGTTTCTAGAAGTAGGCAACACTGAGGACCAAAGATGGTTCAGAATGGCCCGTCTCCGATGTGGTAAGGTACATTTATGACCAGAGCACAGGAAATGACATAGAAACGACCTGATGAGTACATTTTCTCACTTGCCTGTTTGGGCATAATTTGTTAGTTTTCAGCCTTGGCTTTAGTGGCTATGATTGTCTGAGACTTGCTTGTTTATTATAATAGTATACTCTTAGGTTAAATTACAACCTGCTTAGCATCAAGCTAGCAAAGGCTACTTTGGGCCAAATTTGTCACCTAGGTATAGAGGCAGATTTAACCTAAACTTAATTTAAAATCACAGACAAGCATACAGCTGCTTTTTCTGGCTTAGGTAATTTCAGAGTTTCATTGTATTTTATTTATCTTCAATTTTAGTTTATTTTCATGCCATTGGGAATATAAATATGATTCATACAGGTTTGATGTTGTAGCGGGGATAAGGGCATGGAATCATAGTTTGCTTTTGCAAATCAGTTAGGTAGTAATTAATGATTTATTGAGTGCATAAACATGCCAGGTTTATTTAAAGTTGGGGCAGGAAGAACAGTATGTATGTGTAAAAAATATATTTCTATAAAGTATATCCTCTGCACTCCAGAAAACTAAATGTCACATTGCAGTATGAAAAAGAGAACTGGTTTAAAATTCACTCTTTCCTGGACTAAGGTACTAATTTAATTGTTCTCCCTTCAAACATTTCCTGTTATATTCAATCCAGCCCCAGAAATATTGAAGCAATCATCTGGAAACACAGATTTGTTATGGTATCCCAATATATAAATCTAAATTGTTTATTATGGCAGGAGACTACCATCATCACTGGCACCTTTCATTCCCTCTCATACCTTCATAGCTCTCATCAGCTCACATAATGAAAACATAAATCACACTAGATTATTCCTAGAAAATAGCAGGCTATTTAATTCCATGTAGGTTGTTTGTTGGTTGGTTGTTTTGTTGAAAATACCAACCCAGGACATTTGCAATGAGCCATATTCCCAGTCCCTCTTTACTTTTTATTTAGAGACAGGGTTATGCTAAGTCACTAACTTGTCTGGCTGGACTTGCACTTGCCATCTTCCTTCCTTATTCTTCCAGAGTGCCAAAATCACAAGCATGTGCCACTTATGCCTGACTTATTTCCATGTGTGTGAACATTCTGTTCCTGTTGCCTGGAATGCTCCTGTCACACAGTCCATGAAATTTTAACTCCTATTTTCTCAATCTACCATAGAAGGCAGACGCCCATGGGAGATAATAACTCTTCTGCATAGAAATGGCAGATAAACCGAATCGAAAATAATCCAACAATGAACACCTATTGATGTCGAATTTAATATAATAAAGTTCTTGCAGGTATATAGTTGAGAACATAGTGTCTGGTGTCAAAAAAAAATAAAGAAAAACTGAAAATCAGATCAGGAAATAAATAAATTATTGCTGTATCTACTGAAGCCATAGGAATAATGGGGAGTGCTGAATAGCAACAACCTAAAGGATTTGAATATGAATAACCTTTAATATGCATCTAGAAGTTAGGTCATTGGCTCACAAAGGGAAATAATTTGTAGTAAGAGACTGGTTTAAAGGCTGGACACTTGTAGAGCTGTATCTTCCTCTAAATGATGAATTGTGGGGGGGAAATACATAAAATGAATCAAATCTCCCAAACACCCAAATATACAATGAGAGGGAAATTTTGTCTCTGCATGTCTCTGGGTAGAAAAAAAAATTAAATGTCTGTTTTAGCAGCTTAGAACTTTAGATGTGTACCAAACTTGTGGATTTGAGTTGAAAGCTGTACTCTACAAACTGTGATGTAGGAAGCCTCAAACTAAGATGTTAGCCTAATATTGAGAATGAACTGTTTGTATCTCAGGACAGTGACAAAAAAGAAACCATCCTACATGAATATGCTTTCAGCTCAGGTTACTCACACTTTCCTGAAACTACTCATAAGCATATATTAGTGAAATTTCAGGCCATAACCAACAAGGTACAAATATTAAGAGCTACCAGGGGAAGGATAAGATTGTCTACAAAGAAAAGACTGACCCTTATATAGGTGCAAGCTTCTAAAAAACAAGCTTCTGGTTTCAAGCTTCTAAGAAACCAGAAAACAATGAAATCATTGCTTAGGGATGTACTAAGGTTACAGTAGTCACTTGTCCATTGCTGGGACAAAATACCTGGCATTTGCAATTTAAAGGAGAAGAGATTTATTTGGGGTTTGCAAGGTATAAATTAATAGCATGGTTGGAAGGGCGTCCTGGAGGAAAGCTGCCCAATCCATGGCAGACAGGAAGCAGATAGAAAAGAGTGGAGCTAGGGACAAGAACATATCCCTCCAGGTCATTCTCCAGTGACTTGCTCCTTCCAACCATGAGTTTTTTGGGGGCATAGTTCGGATATGTCATAACAAAAGTTAATGTCAACCTAGCATTATATTTGATTTTTATTTTATTTTAATTAAATGTATTTAATTTCTACATAAAGGCAGAACATTTTAAATATTAATGGGGCACATATATATGTGTGTGCAATGTTCACAGGCATGCACACACACATGTATGTTCAAATTGGGTTTAACATCTGTTCTTTGAAAATTTGTCATTTCTCTATGGTAGAAACTTTAAATTCTTTCATCTAGATTTTAGAAATGCATGATATATTATTATGTATAATCATCTTACTGTGCAAAGCACACCAGAACTTTTTCTTCTTTCCTAACTATAACTTAGTACCCATTCATCAACCTTTCTCTTTCTCTTCTTCCTGAAGCTTCTAATATCTACCATTCTATTCTCAACTTCTGAGATTAACCTTTTCATATTCTTTGTATGAGTGAGATGACATCATGTGATACTCATCTTCCTGTGTCTAGCTTATTTCATATAGCATAATAATCTTCAGTTCCATACAGGTTGTCAAAACTGACAGAATTTCATGATTTTTTTAATAACTGTATAGTATTACAATATGTATATTTTCTTTATCCACTTGTCAATTGACGGACATTTAGTACAATTCCATTTTTAGCTATTGTGAATAGTGCCGAAATAAACATAAGAGTACAGAAATATTTTGACATGCCATTTTCATATTCTTTGAATATATTCCCAGTGGTGGGATTTCAGGATTACAAGATAATTCTATGTTTAATTTTTTGATGACATCTGTACTGTTTTCTTTAATTGCTATAGTAAGTTACATTTCAATTAAGAGTGTGTAAGGGCTCTCCTTTTTCCACATCCTCTCCAATATTTTATATCATTACTTTTGATAATAGTCATTTTTACTAGAATGAAGTGATATCTCATCATGATTTTGTTTTATATATCCTTGGCAGATTGTTAAATTGGATTGTCAATTTGATTGGTGTGAGATCTGCCTAGGAATTTAATATAGCACTCATTTGGGTGTGACTGGGTGGTTCACAGTGGTGTGACCTTAGGGTCTTGATCTGCTCACTTATTCCTTCTTCTCTGGCACTCTTCCTGCTCTTTTCCCAGTTGCAATGAACTAAGCATCTCTGTTCTATAAGACCTTTCCATCATATTTCTGCCTTGAAGGCAATTGCATAAAATTTTTAGCCATGTTAAACCTGTCCTCCTTTAAGTTGTGGATGTCAAGTACTGTGACTCAGAAACATAAAAGCTGATTAATACAGAAATTGGTGTCAAAGATATGATGTCATTACTCTGACCATATATGTTCATGTCATTCAAAAGCCTTTGAAGTGGTTTGTAGGAGGAGTTTTGAAAGGTTTGGAGAGTCCAGCTAGAAGAATCATAAAATAATATAGCCTGGTTAGGCTGATAGGTGACTTCGGTCAGAGCTCAGAAGACAGAAATGCTAATAAGAATGTGCACAGTAAAATCAGGTTCAGGTGGTTTCAGTTGTGAACAGAAATTTATTGGTGTTTGGATTAGAGGTCATATGCATTATTTTTTGGAAGAAAATATCTGCAGTTTGCTTGTGCTCCATCTTTGCAGGAGACTGAGATTAAGGATGGTGGACTAATTGATATGGTGGAGGAAAATTCATGGCAGTCCCAAATTTAGGCTGTGGCATGAGTACTGTTGAATGCTTTTAGCCAAATTTATAGTGAGAATTGGATACAAAGCAGAACAGAAGAAATGTTTGAAAAACTTAAATTTTGGCCCTGAAGGGACTATTTGTAAAACTGTGGCCAAAGGAGATAGGACTATTGACAAGATTAGTACCATTATAAAGAAACAAAATACTTTGAAGTGGGACGAGAAATAAAATATGCCTTGAGAGTATCTCAGGAATCAGCAAGACCCCATCCACCACAGGTTCAACAGTGCGAAAGTATAAACTTTTCATTTCTGAAGACGGCCCTTGGTATCCCTGCTTGGGAAGGGCCTCCTGGGGAACTGATTCCCTAGGATTCATCTCCCTATTCTCAGCTATCCACGCTCCCAGAGTTCACTGCAGCTACTACTCAAAGGGATGTAGCTACCACTTCTTTTGAGAGCAGATCATGGTATCATTCACATGATGCTAGTCTGACCAGCATGCAATATTCACAGGATGTGGAGTCAAGGAAATGTCTACCCAGATTTCAGAGAGTTGCCTGAGAGGCCCAGCAAGGAGTACCTGAGAGAGCAGAGCATAAAGTTGTAAGAATGAAGCCAGAGGTGCAGTGGCGACCGCAGGAACTAAGGAATGTCAGACGTGGCAATATCTGCCAAGGAAAGCTGCAGGCTGTGAGATGAGCCACCTTAAGACAGAGCCCATATGAGATGCAACCAGGAAGTTCCAAGTCCTTAGAAATGCATATCTCACCATCGCATGCCCTGGACGCTGAACATGGAACCACAGGACTTAATGTCTGCCCTTCTATATTTCAGTCTTGCTTTTCTTATATTCTTTTCTATTCCCACATTCCCTTTTGGAATGGCAATGCTTACCCTATGCCATTGTACATTGGGATCGTGTGACTTAGTTTTTATTTCTACAGAAGCTCATAGCTAAGTGTTTTCCTTGAGTCTTAGAAGAGACATGAACTTAGACTTTTGAAAAATGCTGGAATTGTTGAGATTTGAGGGAAGGGACTATTATGTTTTCAGTTGTATATGGCATGGTTCTATCACGTTAAGTTTAATTGTGATCTTGTGTTTATTTGAAAATTTAGTATGGTTTAAGGAGATGTATTTGGTATCAAGTTGACAAGTGGCAAGAGGTGATGGCTAAGATGGGTCTTCAGTTTGATTGGCTTGGTATCCACTCAGAGCAATTCACAGGTCTGGTGCATATGAGTGGGTCATGGAGGCATGACATTAAGGTCTAGATTGTCTCCCTCATCCCTTTCTCTGTGGACTGTTCCCTGCTCTGCTTCCCAGCCACCATGAACTAAACATGTTTGCTGTGCCACTCATCCTTCCATGATATTTCTGCCTTGGAACCAGATGACTATGGACTGGATCCCCTGACACTATGAGCCAAATTAAGCCCATCCTCCTTTAAATTGTGAGTGTACAGTGTTGTGTCCCAGTGACAAGAAAGTGAACCAATATATTTGATGCTTAGTGATTTTGAGCATTTTCATGCACCTGTTGGCCATTTGTAATCTTTTGTCTTTTAACTTTTTTAATAGTGGCTTTAAAAGATCAGAAACTTTAATTTGTATTACATTTCATTCATTGTTATCATTATTTCATAATAGATTGTGCTACTTGGTGTCCATAAACATTGCAGAATATCTGAAGTTAATGAAGATTTTTTCTCTTTCTAGAAATTTTACAGTTAGATTTTACAGTGAGCTTTATACCTTCCAATGTTTTATCATTAATGCTGCTCTCTAAAGAACTTCCTTTAGCATATTTTGTAGGACATGTTTGTTGGAGATAAATTCTGTCAGCTATTTTTTTGTCTTGAATGAATGCCTTATTCATTCTAGATCTCTTATTCATTTCTAAAGTATAGATTTCCTGGATGCACTGGCCCCATTTGTCATCTTTTCTTGATTAGTGCTCTGAAAATATCATGGTGCTTTCTGTAAGGCTCCTGCTGACTTTTCTACTATTGGGCAGATTGGGACACCCTTGTGTGCATTTGTTTCTTTTATTTTGTAGCCTTAGGAATATCCTCTTCATTTTTAACACTTTGATTGAAACATGTCTCAGAGTATATTTGGTTGAGTTGAACCTTCCTGTATCTAGAAGTTTTTATCCTTTTGAAAGTTTGAAAAGTTTTCTCTTACCTCTTTGAATAAGCTTCTTATTCCTTTTGCATTCTCAAACCCTTCTTGAACCCAAACAACTCAAATACCTTTTCCCATTTCATTAGTACATGTTTGCAATCCATGCAGTTTCTGATCATCTTGGGGAGTGCTTACACGTACATATTACAGCTTATTTTTTTTAATCCCCTTTCTCTTCCCTCCATGTCTCCCCTCCTCCTCTGCTTCCCCTGTCATCTTTTTTCATACTTGATATCATTTGTCTTAGCACATGTTATGGCATATATGTTTACATTGATTGGGGTTATTAGGATCCTGAACATGGAGCACCTTTATTCTTCTCATTTCCCCTTCCCTTCCTCCTTCCTCCTCTCCCCGTTCCTTTGGACCACTTCCCTATCGGAGAAGATCTGTCCCATTGTCCCTTTCTGTCCATCCTTTATCATTTTCTTTGTTAATACCTTGCATTACTCAAATGAGAGCAACCATATGGTATTTAAACTTGTGTGTCTGGCTTATTTCACTGAACATTTTATTCTCCAGGTACATCCATTTTCCTACAAATGCCTCAAATTTGTCATTCTTTATAGTCAAGTAGTATTCCATTATATATAAATACCACATTTTCTTTATCCAGTCATCTGTTGATGGGTACACAGCCTGCTTGCAGGATTTAGCTATTAGGAATTAATGCTGCTATAAACATTGGTATGCAAGTATTGCTGTAGTGTGATGACTTAAACTCTTAACACAAATATTTTAATGGTGGCCAAAAGTTTCTTCATCTGTTCTGCTATTAATGCCTTTTATCACATTTTAAACTTTGCTTTGTGTGTTATTCAGCTCAAATATTCCTGTTAAATGGTTCAAAATTGCTTCCATCTCTATTGTTTCTGTTAGATTATTAAGATGCTTGTCTATATTTTCTTGATATTAGTTGAGTTTCCTTAATGCAGCTTTTTCAAATTCTCCATCTGAATGTTTGCCAATACCAATCACTTTATTCTTGATTTCTAGTGCCTCATGTTGACCATTAGGTGAAATCATGGTTCCCTGAAAGTTCTTGATGCGTTTTGGTGTGTAACATCATCTGGCCATTGAAGGATTAGGTTTTATTGAAGTCTTCATTATCTGGATTTGTTTGTACCTATCTTTCTAGAAATTCTAAGCAAGTCACTTTGCCTACGTGTAGTCACTTCTGCTATTTCATCCCAAGATGGAGCCTTTAGTCCAGGTTTTCTGTCTCCACTTGTGCTGTATCGTTGTCATTTGAGCACTAGAGGGCAATATAAGCCCAGGTTTGCCCCCAAACTACAATTGGTGCCTTGTTTGGCATGATCTGGAAGATTATCTAAAAAGGGTAGTCTGTCCCCACAAATCTCCTGATGGGCTTGTATTAGCCCCACATACTTCACTCACAGCCTAGCCTGTGGTCAGGCAATGTGGGATTCTGCTGGGCAGAATCACTGTGGAGAGACCATTCCCAAGCCAGTACACCCTGCCTAAGTCCCTAACCTTGAGATGGCGACTCACATCCTGAGCCTATAGCCTGGCAAGACTAGCACAGCTCTGAGGTAGGGCCAAGGTTGTTCTGAGCTACCTATTACTAAGGTAAACACATGGCTCAAGAGTGCTTCAACCAGTCACAGGTGATGCTGACTGAAATAGAAGCCTGATAGGTGGAGGCCACATATCTTCTCCTGGTATCAGAGGTTCCACCCTCCAATAGCCTTATGCACAGTGTTAAGTCTTACCAACCTAGTACTGATTTTCAAGGCCAAATCTTGAGCGGACTACCATGACTTACTTCCAGTAGATGGAGTCTTTCTTTATGCTGTGCTGCCCATATGGGGTATTGTTGGTGCAGGCAGTCTTTTTGTCACCAAGGTTGATTCTAAACTGAGCTGTGTCTGAGTCTCACATCTGCAAGGATCTGCACAGTCTCAGGGATGAACCCTGGCCTGTACCACGGTAGGTGGTTATCTAGGCAGATACATAAATCGGTCTCACTGGGGTGCAGGTGCTTTGTCTGTGAGCACTGGCTTGGGGATAGCTGTACTACCTGAGGGTGGGGGAAGGGTGGTAGAGACAGTCCCTGGGCTGTCAAGGCTGATGCTAAGTTAGGTTGCATCTGACTCCCACAGCCAGAGGCATTTAGGCAATCTCAAGATTTAGGGCTGTGCCCCAGGCCTACGCTAAGGCTGGCAATGACTCCAGTCAAAACTTCAGTCTGGTTCCCACTTACTCACAGATCTCTTTCAGAAGTCTGGCCAAGTGAAGAGGCTCTGTCTGTGAGTTCTGCTCTGGTACTAAGTAGGACTACCTAGCACTCTGTCCTAAGTCAAAGTTCTGTCCTAGATTCCCTGCCCTGCTCCCCAGCAGGTGAAGTCCTACTCTTCTACTCTCCTCCCCAAAGTTGTGGCAGGGGTAGTGGTAGAGACAGAATAAAAAAGTTTATGAAGGAAACGTGAAACGTAACTACAGATATGCCAGAAAAATTTAAAAAGAATAAAGAAACAAACATGAATAACTTTATGTCAAAATGCACTTAAACATTTATAAAATGGACAATTTCATAGAAAAAAAGACTTCTCAAAACTGTTTTACAAAAATGTTGAAAACCCGAGTATGCCTATAAAATATAGAAGAAATTGAATTAGCAGATACAAATTTACCTGTGAAAACTACACCAACACACACAAATAAACATATACAGGAAATTTTACAGTCCAGTTCTGTCAAATCTTTAAGAAAGAGATAATCCATTTATTATGCAAACTGCTCTTGGGATTCAACTTCAGTGTGATTGGAAAATATTTTAACAAATTTTAGTGTGCAGTAGCCAAGGTCGGGAATCAGCTCAACCTTGCTCTGCCTCAGTGGAACCACTGAGCTAGTCCCACTTCATTTTATGGCTGAGAGGTGTGAGAGTTATCTAGGTAAGAGAGCTCTTTCAGTCCACAGAACCAATTACATTCTCTGAATTGTATTGTGTGTTCATGTGTGTGTGTGTGTGTGATGATTTCATGTTAATTTCTCTTGGGCATTTTTCTTATTCTGAATTTAAATCCTAAATCTTCCATACTTTTTCTTGTTTTTCAATGGATACCATTTGTGAAATGTTACACTTCTGCTGAGGCCATAGTAGGTAGTAGTATGTAATTATTGAATAATACTTCATTTTGGAGCCAGTTTTGAAATTGAAATCAGCTTCTTCAGGAGAAAAAAAAAAGAGTAGAAAATAAACTCTCCATCTGAAATTGCTCAACATCATGTTTTTACAACATAGAAAATGAGAGAGAAGTATTTTATGCTCAGCTGTTCTGTAAATCTAAGATGGCCTTTTAAAATAGTCTGGTTATAGAAAATGAAACACAATATCCTTTTTTCCGTTAAAGACAATATCCATTTTATCTTGTGGCTTACACAATGAACCACATATATTAAGGTTTAGAAGTTTTCTGCCATTTAGTTACTCAGCAGTGCTCAGTATTAGACAGGTAGATAGGGAGGTGACATTTATCATGTTATCTCTTCACAGAGCAGTCCAGTTAGATGGAAATGTTTCAATAAATCTATCAGCCATAATGACAAACAATGAATAGCAGTCAAAGTGTATTAGTAACAATTGTGATTCGTTTTTCGAAATGCCGGTTCACTTCCAGCTCAACTGAGTTGTTCAGATTATATCTTTAGTGTATAATAGTCATGTTGTTTACATTGTAATTTGGTGGGTCTTGGCCATGTTGTTTACAATGTGAATACTGAGGGTAGCCACAAATTATAGTGAATACAAAATTATGATTTCTAATGGAGGCCTTCCTTAACAACAAAAATTAGATGAAAAATAAAGTCCAAAACTGTTTGTTAAAAACATGTATGAGGACCCAAAACACACAAACCATTTCTGAGCTCTGAACAACCTACACAAGAAACTAACATAACATGCTAAGAAGAAATATTATATTTCACTCACAATCAGATACGAAAATAAACATCCATTCAATGCCTATTTTCTAAGAATTACTTCTATATACATTATTTAACATAAATTTTCAATTTCAGTAATATTATCTATGTTTTTTCATTGGAAAATCTGTATTATATAGGACAGATGATTTTCTTAAAATTGCATGGCAGGGACAGAGGATTTAGCTCAATTGGCAGAGTGCTTGCCTAGCAAGTGCAAGGCCCTGAGTTTGATCTTCAGCAACAAAAAAAGAAAAGAAAAAAGAAATTGAATGGCATAGCCAGCCCTCAGACTTATATCTGCTTATTTCTAGTCCTAATGTCCTTACCATCCACTTTCCATTTGCCTCCCATTATAATCTCTCCAAAGATATAGCCAAAAGATGCTCCTGTAGCACTTTCTCTGGGTTCACAAGACAGGTTGGACAGGGGCCCCTTTTCCTTTCACTCTGAATTTGGACCTTCTCCTTGACTTTTCTCTTTCCTGTTTTTGTTGTATCTCATCTCAAGAAAAGTCAATAGCTACTTTCTTCCTGGCCAAAGAACAAACATAAGCAATAAATTATTATCTTCTTTCTCAGTTCCATTTGGTCAAGGTGCGATAAACTTGGAGTTTTGAAAGAAACGATTCTGCTAAGACCAGAAAGAAAGCAAAATGAAGGGAAACTAAAAGAAAGGAACGGTAAGAAAGAGAGTCACACCTCGAGTGTCATTTTCTAACTCTGGTAGAAAAGGAGATGATAAAGTGCATATGTAAAATAAGAACCCTGCCTAGAAAAGTCTTCCATTTCATCCTGAATAGCTTTTCATATATATCTTGAGTAGACTAGAAATGGGGTGAACACACGATTCATGGCCTAGCCTCAAGAGTTTGGGGCAATTCTGCACATTTTCTGGCACATATTAGCAAGATCAGAAAGTACCAAAACTCAAAAATCATCTTCCACCCAATTTCATTTGGTCCTCTGGTTAGTTCCTCATAAAAGCCTACAGTCTTTTACTTTTTGCTAGTCACTCTTACCTTCTACTTTTGTAAATAGAACAAGTCTAAAACCAACAAGTCTTAGATGCCCAAGGTCTCTTCAAGTTCTAAAGCTATAGACATCCATGAGGTAAAGAAAGCAATACATTTCCAAAACATTTGAAAATCTGATAGCACGCCTTCATCGGATATCTAGGCAAATACAGTACTAACTCAAATGACCTTCTTAATTCTTGCTCCTGTTCTAGTCAAGTCATAGAGCGCCTTCTGCCATCGAGCTGTTCTAAGGAGATAACAGGTCTTGTTACAACAGAAATAACACACGGGTTTTATTTTGAAACTGTCGGTCAAAATTGGGAGTCTGTAGAGTGCTGTTATATTTTCAGAGGTTGGTAGCTGAGTTGATTAATTAAAAGTTAACAGTAATGCAAACTTCATTGTATCCATCCTACTTTCTCTACAAGCTGAGGGATTTGTTATTGGAAGATTATGATTTATCAATTGTCTGCAGTGGTTTCTTCTAAAAGTCTGATAAGAGTGAATATTGTATGTTAGAATATTATTGTGTTTATACCTTTCATTTTCCCTCTTTGTTTATAATGAACTTCTTATCTGAAAAAGCACTGAAAATAAGTTTTATGCTGAAACAATGTGCATATCTAGTTTAATTTGTTGTATGAACAGTTAGTGTTAAATTCTCAACACTGAAATTTTGTTTTAGTTCGCACACAAAATGGTGCCAACTAACTCAAAGATTTATTGGCCTTTCTTTTTGGAGGCATAGCAAGATGGGGCTTTTGTAAACAGAGAAACTGAGTGCTTCTGGCTTTAGTTTGATTGTTTCTCCCTCTAAGCTATGATTTTCTATCGTCTTTGAGGCCAAGAAAAATAGCAGATCTTAAATGAAAAGAGAAACCATATCTTACAGGAGATTAGCTTAAACCCTAGAGTATTATCTCCATTTTCTGCCACATCTAATGCTTCTGTTGATCATTTCTAAGAGTCACTACCAAGGTGACAAAATAAATCTATCCCAAACCGTATAGAAATTCCTAGGTTTTCACTGCCGTGAGATTCTATAAGTGTGAATATCTGTA